>JBBYHQ010000003.1:892819-912839 GCA_038382645.1 Spergularia azorica
AACTTAATTGGTTGAAACACCACTAAAAACAAAAAAAAAAAAAAAAAAAAAAAAAAAAAAAAACTAGTCGTAAACCAGTAAGTTTGACTCGCTATTTCTCAGCAAATAACTTCCTCAAGACTGCAAAGAATCTATGCAAGTTCAGTGAACACTTAAAAGTTAATGAGTTCAATCAACGGCCAGTATATAATGTGAGTTCATTAGAACTTTGGTTCAATTTCCCTTTAACGCCTTCAAATTGAATTCTAAATCGAGTTTAAAAAGAATCGCGAAATGTGCTCAAAATCGAGTTTGATGCACTAATTAAGCAACTTTCCCATGCCTCTTAGAGGAAGGATCGGACATTCGGACTACTGCATTATGAAACCACAGGCCTATATATACACATACACTGCCACACGTATTCAATCACACATTAGAAACCAAACGATGAACTAAGTAATTATGCCGAGACTATTTCTCACTGAAATTGGCAAATCCTGCACGCAACACAAAAACAAAACCCAAGACCTTGAAACAGAAATATAAATATAAGAGGATTTCAAACCAAATCGTCATCGATCGATTTTATTTAATCCCCAAAAAGCTCAAAGCTAGGACATAAACTTGTTCAAAATCTCAGTAAACCGAAATTTCAACCAACAAAAAGTATAGAGATAACACTGATATATATCTCATAGGTTCAAATGTATGATTATATAATAAGCTAAGAAATGATATGCCAAGCCGCCACTACCCATGGTGCCTTTCCATACGGGCGGTAGCAGGAGGAACAACTGTAATCGGGTTGGATGGTAATGGCTTCAGAATCCGGGGTACTTGGATCCAGAACACTCCATGGTTGATCTCAAACTGGGTCATTTTGGTATCGAATGCATTCGGATCCACCTTGATAGTACCTTCATACTCCCTCTTCTGCTCGTCTTCACTTTCTCCATAAGGCCTTGGGTTTTTCTCCTCAACATAAAACCTGATCATTGTGCTTGTGCCTCTCCCAGTCACATGAATAGTCATCAAATCCTCTTCACCTAGGCCTGGTGTGTCGATTCCGAACACGAAACCTTCGTCTTTGTAGCCTTGGATGCAGTGGCGGTCTTTCCCTGATGTGACCAGTGGGTTGTGTGCAGAGTCCCTCATTGTCTGCTCTTCATCTGTCTGGTTTGTCATCAGTAGCACACCAAGCTCTGCTGCGGTTGTAGCAGGAATCAAGCTGTTGCAAAAAAAAAAAAAAACAAATTCCAATGAATAAACAGACTAGGAAACAAACATTTTCGTCCAAATTAAAGCATAACATGACCCGTAAATAAGCGTGATGAACAGAGTAATAGTATACATTACACGTTATATAAGCCTAAGTCTAGCACTTGTCACGCAACCATATTGATGTCGCACAATGAAATAGCAGAGATAACTAATCTATCACACGAAAAACGATCTCATTCTACCATATATGATACACAGCATGCACCAAGATGCTTGAACTAAGATGTCCATAATGCTAGCTATTGCAGCAATTTTTCTTAAACAATGAATATCGTGTAGCATACGTTACATATATCTTGGCATATATGATATCAACTGGGTTAGATAATTATACATGATGTGATTGTAGAATTTAAGAGGGGAGGAATAGAATGAGAGTAAACCCTGGAGTAGTCTTATACTGTGAAAAACTAACTCAAATAACTTAATAAAATGAACTCCCTTAAATAATTAAAACGGGTCCGGATCCAGTAGAGTTAACTCTACCGGGTAGAGTTGTAATCCTGGCCGTTTATTCTAAATCAAAGGTCTGAATTAGCCCACTTTATTAACTTCTTAAATACATTTACCACAACAAATTTCATTCTCTTCCAGACTGCACCCACGCATAACCACCACCTCCGTCCGCCCCATTAACCGACGGCTTCGCCGTCGAAACCAATGGACACCCTAAGTCGGGGTGGGTGAACCCTTAAAAAACATTAATAATCCTGAAGTGGCCGGAGTAAGGGTTTAAGGTACGCGGCGCCGGAAAATGGACCCCTAAACCCTTCTCCGGTGTGTGAGACGACAACAAAGATGACCCAGTAATCATGAAATTTTGCCTCGACGATGGAGCTTCGATCGACACGATGGGCGGCGATGCAGATCTGATAAACTTGGATGCATGCAAGTAAGTTGTTGTTGATGATGATGTGGGAGGTTTAAGGGATGGGGCTTTAATGGAGGTCGTGGCCACCATGGATGGAGATGAGAAGGGGTAAAAATGTAGAGGGGTTTATACGTGTGTGGGAGGTGAGAGAAAAAAAAGTATATGGTAGTTGCTTATTTAATTTCTTTTGGTGAGGCACTTTTATATTAGCCGTTGATATTAAATAGATGGCTCAGATTTCTTGAACTCTACCTGGTAGAGTTATATTGAAACTCTACTGGATCTAAACACTCCTAAAACTAAGCAAATACTTAGCATAACTCCACGTACACATCAACAACTAACAACAAAGAATTACTCACTAACTTAATCTCTAATAAACGTGCACAAAACCAATTTGACCCACTAAACTTATGCTAATTTTTAGGAATTAACAAAACCAATTTTGACCAATTAATTTTTGGATCATTATAATCCAACAGTGATCTGATCTGCAAAATGATTAATGAAGGCCAGAGACGACGAAATTTATTGATTACACTACATTACACCTTAATTTGCTGTACTAAATCTAGCTCGATCTATTGTTTAAAATCTCATATCGACCATCACAGTGCAGAAGCATGAGACAAAGATAGTATAACACAAGTATGTGTTAGTGCCAATCTTTCATCTAGTATCAGAAAATTCCGAAGTGTAGCATGACAGTAAATAATAATAATGTGGTGAACAGAGTAATTGCAAGACTGCCTATACTAATAAGTCTAGTAGGCGTGTTCTCCAAGCAAGTTGATCCTCACAGTGCAGATAACGGAGTGCAACAAATAACAAAAACGCTATCTAATCTTATTAACACTACTCATTAAACCCGTATGAACGATGAACAAAGAGTTAATTAGCTTGCGTAAACCTGACTCAATCAGTCGTAACACAAGAAAATTGAAATCGAAATTCGACGATCAAAGAACAAAAAACATCACACACAAAAATACCATACCAAAAATTAACACATTTCCGATTAAAACTGAGGAAAACAGAAGCGTATATATTAGATTTTCACACAGAAATCCAAACAGAAGCGCGGAATCATCATACAAACATGATTAATTAAACATAAACATAAACATAAACTCAATTAAAAAAAAAGGGGAGTTGAATGAATGAATGATTACCAGCTAATCTTGAACAATAAGACACCATTCGCAAACTCATAATCAAAGTCAAGACCAGGAAAACGATCACTGTCAAAATGAAGACTTCCTTCATAAGTCCTACAAATCCTTCCATCTTTATCAATCCCATGCATCGTAATCTCTTCTTCCAAACCCCTGAAATTGATACTGTTCTCATTCGGATCTTGGTACACCAACACCGAGTTCACACCGGGCATATCGACTAGAACCCGAACAAAACCCTCTCCTTCAACCTCCCACACAGAAGCTGGTAGACTCGGCCCGTTTATCTTGAACGGGTTCTCCTCTATCCGCTTCACCTTCATGCACTCCAGCAACGTCCAGTATGTCTCGTACGTCGTCGCCGCCTGGTTTCTTGCCTCCTCCTCTTCAGCAGCTTCTTGATGACGACTCATTGGTGCGGTCCAGAAGCTCTCCGGTGACAGTGGCGTCGTCGTGTTGCTTGACTCACCTACTTCGCGACGGGTAATGCCGGTGAAGTGAGGCGATTGTGGGGTCTTGGTGTTCGGAGTCAGACCAAGTAGCCGGAGAAATTCTTTCCTCAACTCGGGGTCCATTTCTTTGTGTGTTTGTGAAGTTTTTTTTTCTCTCTCTAAGCTTAACTGATTTTCTCTCTCTAGAGTGCGGAAGAAGATGATGGACTGATGGAGGAAAATGCCAGCTAATATTTTATATATAGGAGGTTCAATATTAATTAACCGTGGTTAATTTTAATTTGATCGTGGTTTGGTAGTCTGTTACAGGGGGAGGTTGTTAGATTTTGTTATCCGTGCGTGTTTCTTATCCCAAGATACGAGAAATCCATACCTCATCTAAAAGAGATTTGTTTTTTTTTTTTTTTTTGGTACAAAGAGAAAATGGAAATAACTAGCTAACGTCTATTATACCTTTCGACGGAGATTTGGGGATTGGGGGTTGACTTCCCTCTTTTGCCCCTCAAATTGCTTCATACGGAGTAGGTTTTTTTATTTACGAGTAATTCACCATTTCAACATCTCTTGTTTATTCATTTGTTCGTTAATTTAGAATGGCTCCGGATTAGACCATATCCTTGACATACATCAATCAACTTACCATTACATTTCTTAATAAATGGACTCGCGGAGTAGTAATTTTTCAATTTCAATCACCTCATAGTTTTAAGTATTTTTATCGCACATTATTACTTTGTCTACATGTACACTCATAATGTTTCGCTCTCTATACAACTCCATTACATAGAGTTACGATTTGTGATTTCAACTTTATAAGTGCTTTTATTACAGGATTTTTGAATTTGTAAGAAATTTTGATCTAATATCATTATTCCAATTTCGGAATCTAATTTATAACAAATGAACAAGTTTTACAAATTCAAACCCAATTCTTTTAGGATCATCCTACGAGTCTATATATAGACACGCAGAATTTGTCTACAAGTCAATCGGCATACATCAAGTGCAGTAAATAAATTTGATAGATAGTAATTAATTTGATTGTGCAGTAAATTTAAAACAATTGCAGCAAATTTTGTCAATGACAGGTAATCAAATAAGTTATTAATCTATCAATGGAAACAAAATATAATTTGATTTGTTTCCAAAATCATTACTCCTTAATTTTCTCCCTTTCCTTAAAATTAATTATTTCCAAAGTTATACACAAAAATTTACTACAAACTATACGTAGACACTTTTTAATCCGTGTTAATTATCTGGGCTAATTTTACACTTACTGTTTCATTTTCCGACTCTGAGGCATTATCTATGGATGAGAATGAGACTATCATAATGGCTAACGACGGTCTATGCGACTATGCCTCTTTAATTAGATCCCAAAGTGTAAATTAGATCCCTGTTTAGGATTGTTTCTTGTTTCACTGCATTTTTTTTGATCGAGAGTGGGATATATTATCGAAATAACATGTTTTAGTAACGGAATAACATTATCGAAAAGAATAAAAAGGTTGGACAAATATCGAGTATTTGCTCAAAATCCATTTCTCAAATCGTAATAAGTGTGTGCGTTGGAACTAAAATTGTCAACTTAATCTCGTTATGCTACATCGAAAGACCAAACCCTAGAGTTTCTCCCGTTACCCAGGTTCCGACCACAATCACCACCGTTGTTATTATCATTAATTTTTCGAGGGTCAAGTCTAAAGTTCACAAATGTAAAAGTGAAAACGTCAATAAAATAAAATTGATTACTGTAGTTCAGCCCATTGGATAATGACCCACGAAGATATGGGCTCACACGTCACAATTCCCCCACGAGGCCACGACTATATAGCCCCATATATACAGTAATTTCCTCTTCACTTGACCCTCATCATAATTTTGATGAGCAAAACAATACAAAACATTGGCGCCAAATCTACTTAGACCGACCTGCGTTTTGGCGCCTCTTTTCACATACCTAGCTCCTCGTATCCTGACCGTCCACACATACGCAGAGCATTTTTAATCCAACGGCTATGTGCAATCCACCTCATTTTTCAGTCTGCAAACTTGTACTTCCTGAAAACGACTGATTCATCATCCTTATCCCTTATCTTACTTGTCTTCTTTTTACCACTTTTTCACCTCACCATTCACTATTCCACATCCTGCAAATTTTTTACTGCCTACTCTTTTTTTTTTTACCGTGCAAAGATGGAGAACCAGTCGGAAATAGCCACTCCTGAACTCACCCTAGATGTCATCACCGACATCCTTAAACGGTTACCGGTTAAACCGTTAGCCCAATACAAGTGTGTTTCCAAAGCATGGCACTCTCTCCTCCACACCCGCCGTTTCATCCTCCGCCACGTCACCCACTCCCTCTCCACCACCACCAACCACCACCTCACCCGCTCCACCGTCGCCACCCTCCACCTCCCCTCACCCAACTCCTCCGCCCCACTTTCCACCACCACCGTCCGCCTCCCTTTCTCAACCCGGGCCCCCGACTCGGATTTCATCGGGTCATGCCATGGGCTTCTCTGCATCTCCGACCACCCTAACTTCCTCGCCATTTTCAACCCCACCACCTGCACTTACCGCGTCCTCCCAACCCGGGTCCCGAAACAAGGGCCCGAGTCTCACTGGGTTGACTACGGGTTCGGGTATGACTCTGCTTCAGACGACTACAAGGTGGTCCGGATCGACCAGCACAACGGGCCGGGTCAGAAGACACTGGCCAGGGAGGTTTGGGTGTACAGTCTGAACGAGAGCCGGTTCAAGTGGAAGAAAGTTGAGGTGGACTTCCCGGGTTTCCTGGCCCACCCGAAAGCCCATGGTAAGTTCCTGAACAAATCTCTTCACTGGATTGCGAGTACAACTTCGCCAATTGTGTATGATATTGACACAAACATGAGGTTGCGTAATAAGGAAGTGTTGTACAAATACGTGATTGTGGGTTTTGATTTGTCAACTGAGAAATTCAATGAAATTGAAATGCCCCCTCTTTGTAAGGCATGGTGGAAGAGACATATGTCTGCAAGACCGAGTCTTTTTGTTGTTGGTGACAAATTGTTGGTCCAAATTTTGTATGTTGTGGACAATCAAAGGTGTGTGGATGTGTGGTTGATGAATGAGTATAAGGTTGAGGAGTCTTGGGTTATGCTCTTTAGTTTAGAAGAATCAAATAGAGTGTCAGCAATGGCGATTTCCGAGGACGGAGGAGGAGGATTGGAGGTGTTGTTTGAGAAGCATGACTCGGAACAAGCAATTTTCTCTTGGTACAATGTGAAGCGTAAGGAGTTTAATGATATTGAGGTGGTTGGTGACTTGCCTACGCTTTTCGAGTGGAGAGGAGGGCATCCTTGTTGTTATGGGGCTGTGGTTTATGTGGAGAGTCTTGTGAGTCTCAACAATGCTGGTCTTATTCATGCCGCGCCTCCTTATAACCCTGCTGATGATGTTACTGATAATATGAATGAAGATGATGCCTTTGAACTTGACACTTTGAGGGCACATTCTGCGGGGTTAAGTGTCTATGATCATGAGTCGGGAAGGTGAGGAATTCTTTGATGATTTATAGCTTTGATTGTTCATTTTTTTGTATACCATAGTGTAGAATGTATAATTGCAGATATGGCTGTTCATGTTTTGATTGCGTATGTTGTAAGATAGATATTAACTTTGTCTTATCATTGGATGATAGGTTGTTTGTGCCACTGGTGGGATTCGGGAAAAGACTTCCTTGATTAGCAGCCTGGAAACTACTAGCCAGGTGCGTAAGGCTAACTGAAACTGAGGCTTAAATAGCATCGAATAGCCTCGGTTTAATTTTTGTATTGGTTTTATTGATTTGTTCATTACGTAGTGTGATATGATAACATTGGTATGATAGTGTGTTTGTTTCTATCCACAATATGTATGTTTGCTTAATTTGGCTGAACCCTGCATCAACTTGACATCAAATGTGTCTCATTGGTTAAGTAAATGCCTAGGTTCATGTACTTGTCAGTTTCGAATGTGATTAGATTGAGGCTGCGCTCGTGTATTGAAGCTTAAATAATCTCGGAATTGCATTGGTCTTTGGTTCATCGATACATATTGTGATGTGACTGGTGTAACTTGAAATTATTGCTATGATGGTGTGTTGGTTTCTATCCACATTATGTCGTTGTTCGCTCAGTTTGACTGAGCCTTCATCTACTTCTTTTAGGTATGTGTCATAGGCTATGTAAATGCCGAAATTCATCTACTTGTGGGGTTGTATGTTCATTGATTTATAAGCAAAGCTCTGGCTTTCTACTAATTCTTTTAGTACACGGATCTGAATTCTAAAGTGATGCCCTTTTGTTACCTAGTTATGTTGAACTAGCGAAAAGCCGAAAGTTCAGATAAAAGACGGGGAAAACAGGGAGGAAACAGCAATGTTAGGTGGTGTAGTCAGGCTGATTTATGTTTTCTTATTCAAGGCTGTGAATCTGAGAAAAAACTATCTATTTGTAGTCATCTGAATCTCTTGTTGTGAATTCAGTGCCTGGTGTTTAGTCATTACAATGTGATTTTTGTTAGTATATATTTACTCAATATGCCTGGTGACGCCCTATCGCTTTTCATCAATAAAACTCTTTGCTCCACAATTCAATCGACATAATCAAATCGAGCTTTGTTGCCCATTACATTTGTATTGTTATAAATTTAAAATGTAGTTGTACAAATTTATCTCAAATGTTACAAGTCTACAACCACTTTTTTTTTTTTTTTTTTTGACGAACTTAATACTTCCCATAGGCCATAGAGCAAATAAGAGTTACAGTTGACATATTATCGGATTGTTGCTCTGCTCCGTCTAGCTTTGCTCCGTCTAGCTTTGCTCCTTACCATTAGCAATGTTAGGTGTGGTGCAGTTAACAAGTCATGCTGATTTGTGTTCTCTTATGCAAGGCCATGAATCTGTAGTTAAGTAAGTTCAGCTCTGCTTGGAAGTATGGGAAGGGAAACTTAACTTAGATGTTTCTTCACGAAATATTAAGTAGCCTACTAAAGAAAGAACTATCATTTCGTAGTAGTATCCTGCATCTCTTCTTGTGAATTCAGTGGCTGGTGTTTAGTCATTACAATGTCTTTTTTGTTAGTATATGTATGTACCCAATATGCCTGGTGATGCCCTATCGAGCTTTATTGCCCATCGCTTTTGTTTTGATACGAATGCAAAATGTAGTTGTACAAATTCATCCCATCATCATATGCAATTCCTGAGCATGGATTACCTCCCTCCCCCTTTGCTTATAAAAACTAATCACTGTACTCAAATGCAACTAAAGTTTTTGTTTTTTTTTTTTTGAGATCAAAATGCTACAAAACTCAATACTTGCCATAGGCCAAATAAGAATTGCAGTTTACATGTTATCGGATTGTTCCTCTGCTCCGACTAGCTTTGCTGCTTACCATCAGCAGTGTTAGGTGTGGTGCGGTTAACTAGTCATGCTGATTTGTGTTTTATTATTCAAGGCCATGAATCTGTAGTTGAGCAATTCCGGCTCTGCAATTTAGAGGTTTCTTCACAGAATATTAAGTACTCCGCCAACTAAAGAAAAAGCATCAATTCGTAGTAGTATCCTGCATCTTTTCTTGAGAATTCAGTATTTCAGTGCATGGTTTTTGGTCATTACAATGTGATTTTGGTTAGTATATGCCTGATGGTGACGCCCTATCGCGTCTCATCAGTATAGCTTACCAAGATATAAAAGAACTCTGTGTTCTATCATTCAATTGAAATAATGATGTTATTCAGCCTTTTTTTTTTTTTTTTTTTGACAAGGGTAATCTAGTCCTGATCCGAATCATATTTCCTTGGATATAACTGTGATACTTCCTTTAGAACAGATAGCAGTACAAGTGACTTGTAATCTCTTGCCACTGTTGGTCTATTTGACATTTCTTGGTTTGAAAATCATAATTAGATTGTTGGTCGAGTCCATTTAGCCTTAATTTGCTCCTAAATCCTTACACACTTTCAATGAAGCTAGGTGTATGTGTATCGCGATTGTTGATTTGTAGATAAACCATTGATCGCATTGTAACTTCCTATAGTATAAAGACTCTAAACCTTTTGTTACCTAGTTCTGTTGTACTAGCAAAGAGTCGAAAATGCACATAAATGACACGGGAAGAAATCAATGGTGGTGGTGTTTACAATACTTGGATTGTTTCCCTTCAGCTGTTGGCTATCGCCATGCTCCTATGTGTCTCTTATTCGATGTCACTTGGCCAGTGGTTTTGTAAAATGACTATACGTATGACATTTCTCGATTTGAAAATCATAATTGAATGGTTGGTCGAGTCCAACTGGCCTTAATTTGCTCATCAATCCTTAGTTCCTTAACATTATGCTTTTTGTGACGCTGAGTGTGTATCGGAAATGTTGTTTGTAGATAAAACCTCTTGGTCGTTTGTAGATAAAGATACTCCTACAGTCCAAACCTTACTCTATATCTTAATCTTCTTTTTCAGGATTGTGCGTTTTGGACAGAAAAATGTAGACGTTGTAGGCCGCCTTGAGTTATTTCGTTGTTGTAGCCTTGTAGGTAAGTTCGTAACTAGCAGCTGCTATGCACTAGGTTGCTTGTAAGTCCTTGTAGCAAAGGCCATGTCTTGCTACTGTCGCCTTAGTAGTGTTCATAATAGCTTGTCAATGATGCTTCTCAATCATCATTTGGCTGAACTTGGCTTCCCAGTAAGCAAAGGAGGGATTACTGTATTTGTAAATTGAACTGCTGTATTTGTCGATTCTTCGGCATTGTTCATACTTGCTTGCTTGGTAAGTTCCGTCTTCACCTTCTCACGTCAGTAAAATTTCTGGAATTACTGATGGCATCCCGTAACTATAAATTTTTTTACTACATTTCCTTTCATACACATCATCGTCAAATGCGGCAAAACTCATACGTCCTGCAAAGCAAATAGTCTTAAGCTTTGCAGAACCGTGCATGTTACAATATTGCATTGTTTAATTGTCGAGACCTCCATAATTTTGAGTCGACAAAACTCTACTACTCCGTACATGATACCTTATGGGATTTCCCCGTTCTCTATCCCGATTGACGGCTCCGATGCACAATGATGGAATACATTGACGATTTTTAGATTGAATTGTTGTTACGAGTCTTCCATAATTGTAAGACTAGCTTTGCAAAATCGGGCGTCTACTATTGTATTTCATAAGTTCTAATAAGTCCGATTTAACCATACGGAGTATCTTCTTAGAACAATTTGATGTTCATGACTAACAATGCTCTTGAATTGTTCAAATGGATTAATACAACCAAATTCATCCTCTTTAATTATTTGAAATTGAAACATTTTCACCTTTTTATTTTATTTCCGAACCTTTTTTCTTCTGAGGATATTTCCGAGGCTTGTAGGAGAAGGAACTGACGATTAAAGTACCACGTCGACAAATGTGCATATTCTGGCGCCTCTTTTCACACCTCTGACTCCTCGTATCCTGACCGTCCACACATACTCAGAGCAGTTCAAATCCAACGGCTACAAACCAGCCTCCTCATTTCTCAGTCTGCAAAACTTGTACTTCACACTGAAAAGTGAAAACGACTCATCTTCATCTTCACTCCACCTTTTGTGTTTATTTATTCCTGCACTCCTTTCCTCTCACACTTTTTCATCTCCCCATCTCCATTATTTCACATCAAACTTTCCGTCTCTGCAACAACAAAAAAAGAAACAACCTTTTTTTACTGCCTACTTTTTACCGCCCTACTGCTTTTTACCGTGTCAAAAAATGGAGAACTACCAGTCACCCACACCCAAACTCACCAAAGACCTCATCTCCAACATCCTTCACCGTTTACCGGTTAAACCGTTAGCCCGTTTCAAGTGTGTATCAAAAGCATGGTACTCCCTCCTCCACACCCGCGCTTTCATCCTCCGCCACGTCACCCGCTCTCTGACCACCTCCACCGACCTCCGCTTCACCCGCCTCGGCCGCTCCAAACTCGCCACCGTAGACCTCCCCTCACCCAACTCCACCGACCTACTTTGGACCCACACCATCCTCCTCCCTTTTACAACCCGGGCCCCCGACTCGGATTACATCGGGTCATGTCACGGGCTTCTCTTAATCTCCGACCACCCCAACTTCCTCGCCCTCTTCAGCCCCACCACCCTCACATACCGCGTCTTCCCTGTCGGGGAACCACAACAAGGACCCGAGTCTCACTGGGTCGACTACGGGTTCGGGTACGACCCTTCTTCTGACGACTACAAGGTTGTCCGGATTGACCAACACAACGGGCCGGGTCAGAGGACACGGGCCAGAGAGGTTCAGGTGTACACTCTGAAAGGAGGAAGGTGCCGGTGGAGGAAAGTCGAGGCGAACTTCCCACACTACCTGGCACACCCGAAAGGCCATGGTAAATTCTTGGAGAAGTCACTTCATTGGATAGCAATAACAACTCCGCCAACTGTGTATGATTATGATACAAAGATGAGGCTACAAAGTAAGAAACCTGGGTATAATTATGTAATTGTGGGATTTGATTTGTTAACAGAGAGATTCAAAGAAATCGAAATGCCGGCTCTTAGTAAAGCGTGGTGGAAAAGGAACGATGCAAGGGCGAGTCTTTTTGTTGTGGGTGGCAAATTATTGGTCCAAATTTCGTATCTTGTGGTTGACAAATTGTCTGTGGATTTGTGGTTGATGAAAGAGTATGGTGTTAAAAATTCATGGGTAAAGCTATGTAATTTGGAAGCCGAGTATATGGTTTAGACGATGGCGATTTCGGAGGAGGGTGAAGATGGAGTGGAGGTGTTGTTTGAGAAGCATGACCCGAGTCAAGCGTTTTTCTCTTGGTATAATGTGAAGCGTAAGGAGTTTAATGATATTGAGGTGGCTGGAGATTTGCCTACGCTTTTCGAGTGGAGAGGTGGGCACCCTTGTTGTTATGGAGCTGTTGTTTATGCGGATAGTCTTGTTACTTTGGATGATGAAGGTCTTGATCATGCTGAGCCTGAGCATCCGAGTAATGCTCTTGTTCTTTATGATTATAATAGTACTGATGATGATGATGGTGATTTCTTTGAAGATGATGATGATAATGATGTTGAAAATGGTGTCTTACCACTTTTCTCTGTCAAGAAAGATGAGGATGTTGAGATGGCTTTCTTTTTACGACAGCCGAGAAGGTGAGGAATTGTTTTGGTGGTTTATGATGGCTCTAATTGTTTGTTTGTTGATGTTTGTAGTTTATACATGTGATTGGATTGTTGAGTTGGTTTATGGTGGTTTATGATAATGTTATTATGTTTTGATTGCATCTCGTTGTATTTCGATTTTTAGTAGCTCTAATTGTTTGTTTGTTGATGTTTGTACACGCAATTCTCGAGTTGTTGAGGCACTAGGATAATGTTGTTTGCGTGGATTGTTTGTGATTGTTTTGCTCATGTCTAGAATTCATTAGTCGATTACTGGTTTAATGATGATAAATGTAGTGTGTGGAGAGTACAACATATGGCTGGTTATGTTTTGATTGAATATGTCGTTGTATTTCGATTTATAGTACCTCTGAATGGTTGTTTGTTGATGTTTGTACACGCAATTCTGGAGTCGTTGAGGCACTAGGATAATGTTTGTGTGTGTGCGTGTTTTGTGATTGTTTTGCTCATGTTAACAGTTCATTATTCAATTGTTGTTGCTTTGATGAGGATTAATGTAGTGTGGAAAGTACAATAATTTCAGATATGGCTGGTTAAGTTTTGTTAACTTGTCTTTACAATCGATTATTGTAGGATGATTGATCCTCCATTTGTGGGATTTGGGAGAAGACTTGATTAGCAGTGAGGAAACAATTAACCAGGTATGTATGGTTGCCCTAAACTTAAGCTTAAAGAGCATAGAATAATCTCGAATTAGCGTTTTGTCTTTGTTTGATTGAGTTGTTGTTTACATAATGTGATGTGATGAACTGATGATATTGCTATAATGGTGCTTGTTTCTATATAATACATGATCTTGTTTGCTCAATTTTGCTGAATCTTGGATCTACTTTCCCTTTTCAGATGTTTGTCAGTGGTTATGTGAGTGCCTGAAATCATGTACTTGTGAGTCTCGTTTTGTGAATAGATCGAGGCTAGATAAATTGAGGCTACACTCCTTTACACAATAGAGTGGATTTGCTTTTGTCAGTGTTCCCGTTGTGTCGTTCATTCATTGCATTATGTGATGTGATTGTGCATAATCTTAGAACTTTGCTATGATGGCGCTGATTTCTATATATCCGACAATGTTGTGTGCTCAAATTGGCTGAACCCTGCATCTTGTCACATTGGTTATGTAAATGCCTAAATTCACATACTTGGGAGGTTATTGGTGAATAGATTGATTAGCAGAGATCTTTTCCAATTTATTCATTTGATACGAGGATCTACATTTGTAAGTGCTGTCACTTTGTTGTATGTTCTACTGGAAAGTCGAAAATTTAGATAAATCACAGGGTGAAAACAGAAGGGAAAAGGGATGTAAGTATGTTGATGGTAAGTATTAGTGTTCAATATCTGCCTTTTTTTTTTCTTTTCTTTTTTTTTTTTTTTTTTGGGAGAATGGATTATTTTCTTGGAGTAATAGTGCGGACTGGTGGCATCAGTCTGGATTATGTTCTTAGATTCTAGGTCTATGGTTACGCAATTTGGGCTATTGCATTGCTTGAAAGTATGGAAAGAACTCAACTTGAACAGGCCTACAAATCTTAAGAACAAGTTATTATTAAGAATATTTTTCGTGTGAATTGAATGCCTGGCGTCTGGTCATTACAATATTGATATGTGATTGAATTTACAATGTCGATATGGTGTATAGATACATCATACATGTACCCAATACGCCTGGTGGCTCCCTATTACTATCCGTCAGTAGAAATTTTTGTTTCATCATTCGATTCAAAATGATCTCATGGAGTGATATTGCCAACTTGCCAAGCATGTTTGATTTGATAAGATCGACTTTGAATTGTTATAATTGAAGGCACCTTTTTTTTTTTTTTTTTTTTTTTTTGCTGACAACGTGAAATTCATGTTTCGAAAGTGCTACAAAACTTACACTTGCTTTAGAACAACTAGCCTTACAGTTATTATTTCCTGTAAAAAAAAAAAAAAAAAAATCTTGCTTTAGAAATCCATATTTGATTTGGTGCTCCCCCTCCCCCAACTTGCAGCTTTATTCTGAAATCGTTACCAAATATGCTTGCAATGAAGCCGGAGCTCTAAATTAAAACCATATTGCATTATGAAACCCAATAAAGGATTCATTTTCTCAAATACTCCATCTACTCTATTTCAAAGAGCATTGGATAGTCTCGAATTAGAATTTGTCTTGGTTTCATTGAGTTGTTGATTACATAACGTGATGTGATGACATTGGTAATGGTCTTGGTATCTGTGTACATAATCGTGTTAGCTCAATGTGGCTGAATCTTAAATCTACTTCCCTTTTTCAGATGTGTCTCATTGGTTATGTGAGTGCTTAAATTCGTGTACTTGCGAGTTTTGTTTCAATTGATTGAGGATAATGAAATTGAGGGTGAACTCATCTACACATTTGAGGATTTAATAGCATTGGATGATATTGGATTAGCGTTTGTCATTGTTTTATTGTGTCGTTCATTCAATGAGGTGGTGTGATGGTGTGTAATCTTAAAACTTAGCTATGATGCTCAAATTGGCTGAATTCTGCATCTTGTCTCATTGGTAATGTGTACCTATGTACTAATGGAAATGCCCAAAACCATAAGCTTGGGAGGTTCTTGGTGAATAGATTGATTAGCAGAGGTAGTTTCCAACTTAAACATTTGATACGAGGATCTATATATGTAAGTGATGTCACATTGTTGTATATTCTACTGAAAAGGCTGAAAATGTAGATAAATTCACAGGGGAAAGGGATCTTCTTTTTTTTTTTTTGGGTGAAATCAGGGGAGGAAGAGATGTCTGAGTATAGTGTATAGCACTACTGCACTAGGGCTGTTTTCTTTCAGCAGCAGTGTTGGTGTATGTTCTCGGATCTTGTTCTCAGATTCAAGGTCATGAGTCTATGATTACGCAATTTGGGCTATGGCATTACTTGAATGTATGGAAAGAACTGAACTTGAACATTTCTTCATGAATATCATGTAGCCTACCAATTAAAGAATGAACTAGTATTCTGAATCTTTTTGTGTCATCACGATGTCAATATGTGACTGAGAATACACAGGAACTTAGTACAGTTTATAGGTACACATGTACCCAATACGCCTGGTGGCTCGCTTCCTGTTACTTTCTGTCAATAAAAGTCTTTGTTTCTTCATTCGTGTCAAAATAATCGTATCAAGTTATATTTGCCAAGCATCCCATGAAAATGTATTCTGCTTTCCTCCAGAATGCTATAAACTTTTTTTTTTTTTTTTTTTTTACAACTTCGAGTACATGTTTTTCAAGTGCTACAAAACTTACACTTTAAAAACTAGGCTTACAATCATTATTTGCTTTATAAAATTTCGTGCTTTAGAAATCCATATTCAATTTGGTGCTCCCCCGCCCCTTACTAGCTAGCTTTACTCTGAAATTGTTACCATTATGCTTACAATGAAGCGGGAGCTGTAACCATATTGCATTATGAAACGCGGTAAAGAGTTCATCTTCTCTAATACTCCATCTGCTCTTATCTTTATTGCTTTCCAGGATGTATGGTGCCTTTTGGACTGGAAATTGCAGCTGTTTTTGGAGAAGAAAAAATGACACGGAGAAGTTGTAGGCCTTCAGAAGTTGTTAGATTTATGGGAATACTAGGACTTTAGGAATATGTGTTGTATTAGAAATACAAGTGTTTTGGTAAATTCTAGTTATGGTAGAATTGTTTGTCGTAGAGATTATCTCCGACTTATTCTCCAAGTCATCTATTTGTATAAATAGGGGATTCACCCTCAAGTCATTGACACCATCAATTCACAAATCAATATACGAATCTCTTTATTGCTTGTAAGTCCTTCAAACTTCCATAGATGTTTCAATGGCCGCCTTTTGCAAGTGATCGAAGCCTTAGCAGTAACTATTTATTATAACCTGTCGTCAGTGTTACTTCGATCTTTATCAACATTTTGGATGAAAATCGGTTTTGGTGATTAGCTGCAATGTTGTTATGTTGTTAGCTGTTCGTTATTCTATGGGGCTTAATTGGTAGTTTAAATGTTCGCGTCCTGAGCCCTGGCATCGTTCTCGATCAAAAGGAGCAAATTTGAAGGAGTCCATTGTGACGACAACGTTTGTAATCTAGGGTTGTTGTTTTTTTTTTTTTTTTTTTTTTTTTTTATTGTCTTCCAAATAACTCTAAAAGGTACTCTAACAAGAATCACATAAATTTGAGCTTACTTAGATTTTTTTTTAAATGATAATTCTGATATTAATGAAATTCTTAGATGGAAAATCATCATATTATTAGAAAAACAATAATGAAGTAGTTTTATTATTCATTAGCGATTTAGATTTTAATATCGTATAATTATTCCCAATCATGCATCTTTGTGCTCGATTGTGTGTAAAAGTTGTACAAAAACATTCCATCCTTTTTCGGGTCCCAGAAACACAAGTTTTTAGTACATTTCGTTTCATACTCATCATCGTCAAATGCAACAAAACTCATGCGTCCTTCGGAACAAGTAGCAGTACAAGTTACTTTGGCCTTGTCTGAGATTTTGGTATGAATATCACATTCAAACATTTGGTCACCGTAAACGGACTTTGATCCCAAGTCCTCGCCGGCGTAGTGGCAGTGAACATGAAGCGTGTCAGTCATCTCGTTTTTTATTTGTATCAGAAACTTCCTATTTCCAAAGGCCACATTGCTCAACATGAGAAACACTCCAAGAAACACCAATTTATTCATTTTTAATTTCTAGTTTGTGTGTGTGTGTGTGTGCAAATCTTACTTTATGAAGATTTAAAAAAAAAAAAATCTTACTTTTTGAAATTTTTATGTGCATAAGAATGGATTTTTTTTCTTTTTTTAGCAGTTGTCATCTTTTATATATAGAGAGGTGAGCTTGTAAAGGTTAGTTTTTGCTTGCACTCAAAAAAAAAAAAAGGTTAGTTTTTACTTGGAGTATTAAGTTTGATATCTCTTTCGACCTCAAAAGACAAAATTTTGATATCTCTTTGGATTTCTATTAAGTTTGACATCCCCTTGTAGTATAGTAGTATTCATTTATGAATCGTGACAGATACACTCCAGCGGAGCTAGGAAATTAAGTTAGACGACTATGCGTAGACTCTCATTTTCTAAATTGAGATCCAATTCTATAATTAGCTTATTTTATTAATTTTGCATGCATTTAAATTTTACGGTCTTTCCTATTTCCTATACCTGAGATCGATGGTTTTCGCCCGAGAAATGTCACTCCCGTTTCGTCAGTTTAGATACATTTGTTACATTTAAACCAACCTTAATTATCGTTTGTATTGAATTATCAAATAAGAAAAAGAGAGCTTCATTAATTGGTTGTATCAAGAGTCCTAACCTATAATCCAAACGTATTAAAGAAGACTAGATGATCGACCAACGAGAATTACCATTAAGCTACCATTTCAATTCGACGTAGAGAATTCATCAGTAGTAACTTTCGTTTCATTTGATTCCAATAACTACATACACAATCGAGTATTAATAAAATTGCGAATTGTAACAATATATATCACATTATAGTTATTCGAACTTCTTATTATCTCGATTTATAAATACATTTTTGCACCAAATTATTATTCCCAGGGATAGATGGAAGATATCCCAGTGCTAGGATCAACACAATTCATGCCATCTCTTCTAGCTTCCCATAAACAAGTATCATTTATACAATGCTTTGTCCACTCTTTAGTATCCTTAAACGCTACGAATTTTACCTTTCCTTCTGAGCAAATCGCATCGCATTTTACTTTTACTGTTTTTATATGCTTCGTATGAACGTCGTACCGAAATTCGTGATCTTCTGCAACAGATTGCGCCCCTAAATCTTCGCCGTCGTACTTGCAGTGAAGATTAAGTGTATCGGAGTTCTTGTTTGCAATGACTAGTTCATATGTCTTAGTAGCATTAGTTGATGGAAGTAGCCCATTGCTCAATAATGTCGCGAATAGTACAAGATACGCCAAATAATTCATTTTCTCTAATAATTATTAATGTAAAAATGTATAGAGTTGTTTTTAGAAAAATAAAATAAAATGCTTGGTTGCCATAGTAGTGGTTTAATTTGTTTTACAATCGTCTTTTATAGGGAGCTAGGCAGCACAATTTGTTGTCTTCAAGAGTGTTAAATTTGTAGTCCACTTAGATTGCTTGTATATTAGGCTTCATATCCCTTTCGATCGACCTCAAAAGAAAAAAGTATGATATCTCTTTAATTTGGATCTTAAGTTTGATATCCCTTGTAGTATTCATTTCATTTATGACTCGTGTCTCGTGACTCGTGAGAGATACACTTGGGGTGGAACTAGGAAATCAAGTTAGAGTATGCCGCCTAGACGCACTCATTTTTGCAAGAGAGATCACAGTAAATTTTACAATGAACTTATTTCACTTATTTCATAGTAAAATGTATTAAAAATTTACGGTCTTTCGGGAACCTGAGATGGCTTTCGCCGAGAAATGCCATTCCGGTTTCGTCAGTCGAGAAAGATTTTTTACATCTAACCCAACCTTTAATTAGTTGTATTATTGATGAACTTATGAATGAATTATACTCCTAATAATTAATCTCCTATTATAATTACCCTTTAGCTTGCAAGATTAAATACGTTTAGATTATAGTTTAATTGGTAGATGATCAACGATTTTGCGCTGCTCTCTTGGTGGTCGTCAAGAATGAGACTATGATTATAAATCGCTCAGGAAATCGAATAATCGATGTCGCAATTTCAAAAACCTTCGATTGAGAGCTTCTTGAATTGCAACCTTTTCTTCTATATACATATTTTCACGAAAACTATATATCATTTTACTATTCTTTTCGATCAGTCGAGTATATATGTCAATTACTGTTGAGCTGTCGATTCAATTCGACACTGAGAATTCAGTAGTAACTCCCGTTCATTGGATTCAATTCCGTATCAATTAAGATACAGTCCATTATTAGAATTGCAAATTTGCGACGATTTCACACAATCGCCCGTGCTCTGCTTGCTCGCGGGTCTTTGTGGGTGATATATTCGGGGATCATGCTGTTTCGTGTACAGGATTG
>JBBYHQ010000003.1:912939-941086 GCA_038382645.1 Spergularia azorica
GTCAGGAGCTCTTTGACCCCCAATAAGATTTTGTGTTAAAGTCAAAAGAGCATAACTTCCGTTTCTCAAAAAAAAAAAAGAGCATAACTTCCGCCAAGTGTGTTTCTTTCAGTTATTTTATTTTTTTTTTATTTTTTTTTCCCTTAATCTCTACATATATTATTAATTATATTACTAATTAAGTTGGGCTAGCTATTTATAGGGTCCGTCTCACCTGTGAGACTGTCTCACAGGAGAGTTGCCCTTTCCTTAGATATCACTGTGATACTTCCTATAGAACGGAGAGCAGTACAAGTGACTTTTAGTCTGTTGATCTATATGAAATTTCGGTTTGAAAATCATATTTTAATTGGTCGAGTCCAACTAGCCTTAATTTGCTCATCTGTCCTAGCTGCCTGGAAAGAACCAGGTATATATCATGTCTGGCTGTTACTATATTGTGGCTTAAAGCCTTAAATAGCAGTGAATAATCTCGGATTTTGGCGTTTGTCTTGAGTTGCTCATTACATAAAGTGATGTGATTGTGTGGAAATTGAAAGCATTGCTATGATATGATGTTGGTTACGATCCACATAACCTTGTTTGCGCAATTGGTCTGAATCCTGCATTGGCTCTTCCTTTTCAGATGTGTCTCACTGGTTATGTAAATGCCTAAGTCATGTACTTGTGTGATTGTTTGTGAATTGGTTCATTTGGTACAAGGATCTATGCCTCCTGCCCTTTCTTACCTCGCAATGTTGTACTGGCAAAGAGTCGAACATGCATATACATGACAGGGGGGAAACAGGGGGAAGTAAATGGTGGTGGTATACTGGTGTACAATTCTATCATACTAGTATTGTTTCCCTTAGCAGTTGGGCTAGTGTCATGCTCGTATCTGTCTCTTATTCGAGGTCACTGGGCTAGTGATTTTGTAAAATGACAGGACCTTAGTTTAGCATAACAAAGACGGAAGAACAGATTACCAAGATCAATAAAACTCTTTGTTCTATCATTCAATTGAAATGAAGTTATTCAGTCTTCTTCTTCTTCCTTTTTTTTTTTTTTTTTTTTGCAAGGGTTATCATGTCTGTTGAGTGTTGCTGTGTTGGCAATCATAGTTCCCAAGATATTACTGTGATACTTCTAATCTATTGATCTATATGAAATTTCTCGGTTTGAAAATCATGTTTGAATTGTTGGTCTAGTACTCGAGTCCAACTAGCTGTAAGTTGCTCTTCAATGCTTACCATAATGCTTTCAGTATGTGAAGCTGGGTGTGTATAGTCGAATGTTGATTTGTAGATAAAACCTCTTGATAGTCTTTGTATATTGTAACATTCGATGGTATAAAACTTTGATACTACCTTACTCTATATCTTCATCTTCTTTTTCAGGAGATGGTGCCTTTTGGACAGGAAAAAATGCATCTAGTTTTCGAGAAGAAACGAGACATGGAGAAGTTGTAGGCCTTGTGTTATCTCATTCGTTGTTATAGTTATGTAGCTAGCTCCTGCACGGCTGCACCAGGTTGCTTGTAATAAGGAGAGGTTCCCGTATTTCTGTATTGAACTGCTGGTGTTTATCATGGTAATATGTTGTCGTTTGTTCAGCATTGTTTTTTTTTTTTTTTTTTTTTTGAAAGAAAGATTGTTCAGAATTGTTGATGACTTGATGCTTGCTTGGTTATAGTTCTGTCTTCACCTTATCACGTCATTACAAATTGTAATATTACCGATGGCATCCCATTAACGTAACTTTTTAGTACATTTCCTTTCCTACTCATTCTCGTTAAACAAGACTCATACGTCGTTTGGAGCAGAATAGTCCTTGGTATTGACTTTGCAAAATTGAGCATGTTACAATACATTTTCGAGGCTTCCATAATTTTGAGTCGACAAAACTCACATGATACCATATGTCGTTGGAATACATTGACGACGTTAAGATTAAATAATGGTTCCATAATTGTGAGACTAGCTTCGCAAAATCGTGTATCTACGATTGTGTTTTGTAAGCTCTATTAAACCCGTTATATCCATATAAAACGCGTGCATCTATTCTTAAAACAATTTGATGTCCATGATACACAATACCCCTAAGAATTGTTCAAATTTGTAGCACTAACACAACCATAACGATTGCTCAACCAAATTGTGATATTAAAACATTTTCACCTCTTTTTTTTCGAGGCTTGTACAAGAAGGAACTGACGAATAAAGTACCACGTCGACAAATGTGCATATTCTGGCGCCTCTTTTCACACCCTCTAACTCCTCGTATCCTAACCGTCCACACACACCCATAGCAGTTCAAATCCAACGGCTACAAACCAGCCTCCTCATTTCTCAGTCTGCAAAACTTGTACTTCACTGAAAAGAGTGAAAACGACTCCTCTTCATCTTTCTTTTATCATATTTTGTCTCACACCTTTTCATCATCTCCCCATTATTTCACATCAAAACTTTCCTTCTCTGCAACACCACCACAAAAAAGAACAACCTTTTTTTTTACTGCCTACTTTTTACCGTCTACTTTTTTACCATGTCGGAAAAACGCACACCCAAACTCACCATGGAGCTCATCTCCAACATCCTCCACCGGTTACCGGCTAAACCGTTAGCCCAATACAAGTGTGTATCAAAAGCATGGTACTCCCTTCTCCACTCACGCGCTTTCATCCTCCGCCACGTCACCCGCTCTCTCACCACCACCACCAACCTCCACTTCACCCGCCTCGGCCGGTCAAAACTCGCCACCGTTGACCTCCCCTCACCCAACTCCACCGACCTACTTTGGACCCACACCATCTGCCTCCCTTTCACAACCCGGGCCCCCGACTCGGATTTCATCGGGTCATGTCACGGGCTTCTCTTAATCTCCGACCACCCTAACTTCCTCGCTCTCTGTAGCCCCACCACCGACACCTACCACGTCTTCCCTGTCCGGGACCCACCACAAGGGCCCGAGTCTCACTGGGTCGACTACGGGCTCGGGTTCGACCCGTCTTCTGACAACTACAAGGTTGTCCGAATCGACCAACACAACGGGCCGGGTCAGCGGACTCGGGCCAGAGAGGTTCAGGTCTACACTCTGAAAGGGGCCCGGTCAAGGTGGAGGAAAATCGAGGCGAACTTCCCACATTACCTGGCCCACCCAAAAGGCCATGGTAAATTCTTGGAGAAGTCACTTCATTGGATTGGTATTACAACTCCGCCAACAGTGTATGATTATGATACAAAGATGAGGCTACAAAGTAAGAAACCTGGGTATAATTATGTGATTGTGGGATTAGATTTGTCAACTGAGAGATTCCATGAAATCGAAATGCCGAATCTTAGTAAAGCGTGGTGGAAAAGGAACGATGCAAGGCCTAGTCTTTATGTTGTGGGTGAAAAATTGTTGGTCCAAATTTCGTATCTTGTGGGTAACAAATTGTCTGTGGATTTGTGGTTGATGAATGAGTACGGTGTTAAGAATTCTTGGGTAAAGTTATGTAATTTGGAGGCGGAGTATCTAGTTTCAGCGATGGCGATTTCGGAGGAAGGTGGAGGTGGAGGAGTGGAGGTGTTGTTTGAGAAGCATGATCCGAGTCAAGCGTTTTTCTCTTGGTATAATGTGAAGCGTAAGGAGTTTAGGGATATTGAGGTGGCTGGTGATTTGCCTACGCTTTTCGAGTGGAGAGGCGGGCATCCGTGTTGTTATGGGGCTGTGGTTTATGCGGAGAGTCTTGTTACTTTGGATGATTATTATGGTCTTGATCATGCTGAGCCTGAGGATTCGAGTAATGCTGTTGTTCTTTATGGTGATTATAGTACTGATGATGATGGTGATTTCTGTGAAGGTGATGATATTGGAAATGGTGTCTTGCCACTTTTCTCTGTCAAGAAAGATGAGGATGTTGAGATGGCTTTCTATTTACGCGAGCCGAGAAGGTGTGGAATTGTTTGTTTGTTGATGTTTGTAGTTTGTATATGCGATTGTCGAGTTGTTGAGGCACTAGGATAATGTTGTTTGCGTCCGTGTTTTGTGATTGTTTTGCTCATGTTCTCCGAATTCATTAGTCAATTGTTGTTTTGATATGAGGATGAATGTAGTGTGGAAAGTACAAGATATGGCTGGTTATGTTTTGATTGCATATGTTGTTGTATTTCTATTTGTAGTAGCTCTGATTGTTTGTTTGTTTGTTGATGTTTGTACACGCAATTCTCAAGTTGTGGAGGTGCTAGGATAATGTTATGTGCGTGCGTGTTTTGTGATTGTTTGGTCATGTTAATTGTTCATTATTTAGTTGTTGCTTTGATGAGGATCAATGTAGTGTGGAAAGTACAATAAATTCAGATATGGCTGGTTAAGTTTTGATTGCATGTGTTGTAGATCGATTTTGTTAACTTGTCTTTACTATCGATTGTAGGTTGGTTGATCCTCCAGTTGCGGGATTTGGGACGAGACTTAATTAGTAGGGAGGAAACAATTAACCAGGTATGTATGGTTGTGCCCTAAACTTAAGCCTAAAGAGCATAGAGTAATCTCGAATTAGCGTTTGTCTTTGTTTCATTGAGTTGTTGTTTACATAATGTGATGTGATGACATTGCTATAACGGTGTTGGTTTCTATAAACATAATCTTGTTTGCTGAGATTAATTTGGCTGAATCTTGAATCTACTTCCCCTTTCCTGACGTGGCTCATCAGTTATGTGAGTGCCTAGATTCATTTACTTGTGAGTTTCTTTTTGTGTCTCATTGCATTATGTGATGTGATTGTGTATAATCTTAAAACCTTGCTATGATGGCGCTGGTTTCTATCTTCACAATGTTGTGTGCTCAAATTGACTGAATCCTGCATCTTGTCACATTGGTTTTGTAAATGCCTAAATTCATATACTTGGGAGGTTATTGGTGAATAGATTGATTAGCACAAATCTTTTCCAACTTATTCGTTTGATACAAGGATCTGCATTTGTGATTGTGGTCACTTTGTTGTATGTTCTACTGGAAAGTCGAAAATTGTAGATACATCACAGGGTGAAAACAGGAAGGAAAAGGGATGTAAGGCTATTGA
Organism: Spergularia azorica; assembly: GCA_038382645.1. Taxonomy (NCBI): domain Eukaryota; kingdom Viridiplantae; phylum Streptophyta; class Magnoliopsida; order Caryophyllales; family Caryophyllaceae; genus Spergularia; species Spergularia azorica. The sequence continues at coordinate 917,981 of JBBYHQ010000003.1, forward strand.
TGGAGAGTATTAGTGTTCAATATCTGGATTGTTTTCTTTGAGTAGTAGTGTGGACTGTTGGTGTCAGTCTCTATGTTCTTGGATTCGTGGTCATGAGTCTATGGTTACGCAATTTGGGCTATTGCATTGCTTGAAAGTATGGAAAGAACTCAACTTGAACATTTTTACCATGAAGTATACCATGAGGCATGAGTGATTAGTAGCCTACTAGCCTAGTATTCTTAAGAACGAATTGTTAACTAAAAACATTTTCTGTGTGAATTGAATGCCTGGTCTTTGGTCATTACAATGTCGATATGTGATTGAATTTACAATGTCGATATGGTGTATAGATACATCATACATGTACCCAATACGCCCCGTGGCTACCTATCACTTTCCGTCAATAGACATTCTCTCTGATACTCCATCTACTGTATTTCAAAGAGCATGTAGTGGTCTCGAATTAGCATTTGTCTTTGTTTCATTGAGTTGATGATTACATAACGTGATGTGATGACAATGTTGAAGGTGTTGGTATCTATTTACATAATTGTGTTAGCTCAATTTAGCTGAATCTTCAATCTACTTCCCCTGTTCAGATGTGTCTCAATGGTTATGTGAGTGCCTGTATTCATGTACTTGTGAGTTTTGTTTCAATAGATTGAGGATAATGAAATTGAGGGTAAATTCATCTACACATTGGAGGCTTGAATAGCATTGAATAATGTCGGATTAGTGTTTGTCATTGTTTCATTATTTCGCTCATTGCATGAGCTGTGATGGTGTGTAATCTTAAAACTTTGATATGATGCTCAAATTGGTTGAATTCTGCACCTTGTCTCATTGGTAATGTACTTATGTGAATGCCAAAACTCATAAACTTGGGAGGTTCTTGGTGAATAGATTGATTAGCAGAGATCGTTTCCAACCTAAATATTTGATACGAGGATCTACATTTGTAACTGATGTCATAAATTCACAGGGGAAAGGGATCCTTTTTTGTTTGGTGAAATCAGGGGGGAAAGAGATGTTGATGCTGAGTAGTAGTGTACAGTACTAGGACTGTTTTCTTTCAGCTGCGGTGTTGGTGTCAGTCTGATTTGTGTTCTCGGATTCAAGGTCATGAGTCTATGATTACACAATTTGGGCTATTGCATTGCTTGAATGTATTGAAAGAACTGAACTGGAACATTTCTTCATGAATATCAAGTAGCCTACCAACTAAAGAATGAACTAGTATTCTGAACCTTGTCGTGTGCTCGTGTCATTACGATGTCAATATGTGACTGAGAATGCACATTAGCTTAGTACAGTTAAATATGTACATGTACCCAACACGCCTGGTGGCTCGCTTCATCTTATCGAGTTATATTGCCAAGCATCTGGCCTTGGATATGACTTTGCATTGTTATCTTACGAATTAATGCCATCCTCATATTATGCATCTCCTGAAAATGTATACTCCGTATGCTTTTCTCCACAATGCTACAAGTTTGTTTTTTTTTTTTTTTTCGAATACATGTTTTTAAAGTGCTACAAAACTTATAACTTAGAACAACTAAGCCTTACAACCATTATTTGCTCTATGAAATTTCTCGCTTTAGAAATCCATAGTCGATTTGGTGCTCCCCCGCCCTAATCTAGCTAGCTTTACTCTGAAATCGTTACCATTTATGCTTGCAATGAAGCAGGAGCTGTAAATTTAAATCATACTGCTTTATGAAACGTGATACAGGGTTCATTCTCTCTAATACTCCATCTACTCTATCTGTATTGTTTTCCAGGAAGTATGGTGCCTTTTGGACTGGAAAACGCATCTGTTTTGGGAGAAGAAAAAAAGACAGAGAAGTTGTAGGCCTTCAGAAGTGGTTAATTCCTTATTGTATAGCTAAGTACTTAAGTAGCTAACACACTATTATCATTGCTTGTAAGTCCTTCAAACTTCCTTAGATTATGTTTCAATGGCCGCTTTTCGCCAGTGATGCCTTAGCAGTATCTATAATAACCTGTCGTCAATGTTACTTCTCAATCAACATTTTGGATTGAAAATCGGTTTTGGTGATTAGCTATAATGTTATGTTGTCAGCTGTTCGTTATTCTTTGGTGCTTAATTAGTTGTTTAAGTAGTGTAGTGCCCTGAGTCCTGACACCTTCCTCGATCAGAAAGACTAAATTCGAAAGATTCATTGAGACGACAACATTTATATGTTGGGCAAGAATCTGGGGTCGGTCTTTTCTGATTGCCTTCCAAATAAGCTATACTAAAGGCTGTAAAGGGTCGGTTTCTGGGACAAACCAAGATATGAACATCAACCCAAATTTTGTGTTCATTTTATCCACGTCTACTGTTTTACCAGGAAGAAAAGTACTCTAACAAGAATCACAGAAATTTAAGCTTATTACATAGATTTGTTTTTTTTTTTTTTGATTAAACATAGATTTGTTTTTGAAACTTTTTTTTTTTTGAATAGTGTTTTTGAAACTTAATAAATCAGATATTATTGAAATTCTTAGATGGAAAATCATTGTACTATTCTTAGATGGAAAATCATCTTATTATTTAGAAAAGCAATAATGAAGTAGTTTTATTATTCATTAGCAATTTGGATTAAACATTATATACTTTCCCTAATAAACATCGTCTAATTAATTATTCCCAATCATTCATCTTTGTGCTCGATTGTATGTAAAAGTTGTACAAATACATTCCATCCTTTTTTGCGTCCCAAAAGCACAAGTCTTTAAGACATTTCCTTCCGTACTCATCATCGTCAAATGCAACAAAACTCATACTTCCTTCGGAACAAGTAGCAGTACAAGTTACTTTGGCCTTGTGTGAGACTTTCGTATGAATGTCGCATTCAAACTTTTGGTCACCGTAAACGGACTTTGACCCCAAGTCCTCGCCGGCGTAGTGGCAGTGAACATGAAGTGTGTCAGTCATCTCGTTTTTAATTTGTATCCGAAACTTCCTATTTCCAAAGGCCACATTGCTCCATATGAGAAACATTACAAGAAAAACCAATTTATTCATTTCAAATTTCTAGTTTTTTTTTTGTTTTGTTTTTTTAGCAATTGTCATCTTTTATAGAGAGGTGAGCTTGTAAAGGTTAGTTTTACTTGTATTAAGTTTAATATCCATTTCGACCTCAAAAGACAAAATTGTGATATCTCTTTGGATTTCTATTAAGTTTGACATCCCTTGTAGTATAGTAGTATTCATTTATGAATCGAGAGAGATACACTCGGGCGGAGCTAGGAAAATAAGTTAGACTATGCGTGTAGACTCCCATTTTCTAAATTGAGATCCAATTTTATAATTAGCTTATTTCATTAAGTTTGTATGCATTTAGACATTACGGTCTTTCACATACGGCGTTCGTCGAGAGACGTCACTTTTAGATACATTTAACATTTGTTACATTAAAACTAACCTTAATCGTTTGTATTGAGAGCTTCTTTAATTTGTTGTATTGAGGAGATGACATCTCCGATCCTAACCTATAATAATCTAAACGTATTAAAGAAGACTAGATGATCAACGAGAATTACCGTTAAGCTATCATTTCAAATTCGACATAGAGAACTCATCATTAGTAACTTTCGTTTCTTTTGATTCAATTAACTAAAGCACAATCGATAATAAAAACTGCTAATTGTAGCTATATCACATTATAGATTTATAGTTATTCGAAATTCTAATTATCTCGATTTATCAATACATTTCGCATCAAAACATTATTCCCAGGGATAAACGGAGGATATCCCAGTGCTAGGATCAACACAATTCATGCCATCTCTTTTAGCTTCCCATAAACAAGTATCATTTATACAGTGCTTTGTCCATTCTTTAGTATCCTTAACGCTACGAAGTACAACTTTCCTTCTGAACAAACCGCATCACATTTTACTTTTACTGTTTTTATAAGCTTCGTATGAACGTCGTACCGATATTCATGATCTTCTGGAACAGATTGCGCCCCTAAATCTTCGCCGTCGTACTTGCAGTGAAGATTAAGTGTATCTGAGTTCTTGTTTGAAATGACTAGTTCATATTTCTTAGTAGCATTAGTTGATGGAAGTAGCCCATTGCTCAATGTCGCGAATAGTACAAGATACGCCAAATAATTCATTCTCTCTAATAAAGATTTATGTAAAAATGTAGAGTTGTTTTTAGAAGAATAAAATAAAATGCATGGTAGTTGGCGTATATAGTAGTGGTTTAATTTGTTTTACAATCTTCTTATATAAGGAGACAATACAATTTGTTGACTTCAAGTAATCAAGTGTGTTAAATTTGTAGTCCACTTAGATTGCTTCTATATTAAGCTTGATATCCCTAATTTCGACCTCAAAAGAAAAAAAAAATTTGATATCTCTTTGGATCTCTTATTAAGTTTGATATCCCTTCTAGTATTCATTTTCATTTATGACTCGTGAATCGTAAGAGATACACTTGGGGCGGAGCTAGGAAATCAAGTTAGACTATGCCTAGACGCACTCATTTTTGGAAGAGAGATCACAGTACGTCAAGTTTACAATTATAGTATTTCACAAGTTTCTTAGTAAATTTCATTAAAATTTTACGGTCTTTCGGGAACTTGAGATGGCTTTCGACGAGAAGTGCCACTCCCGTTTCGTCAGTCGAGATACATTTCTTACATCTAACCCAAACTTATAATTAGTTGTATTATTGATGAACTTATGAATGAATTATACTCCTAATCTCCTATTATATATAGTTACCCTGTAGCTTACAAGATTAAATACGTTTAGATTATAGGTTAGTAGTGTTGGGGTGTCAACCCAAGTCCCACATTGAAGAAACAAAGACCAGAATCCTTGTATATAAGTTCCACCTCCACCTTAAATAGTATGAGGCTTTTTGGGTTGAAAAGATACCCATGTTTAAAACCGTGCGGGCTTGTCACCGGCCCAAAAGCGGACAGTATCATACTAATTGTGGAGCCGGTGGTGTGGCGGTCCACAACAAGTAGATGATCAACAATTTTGCGTTGCTGCCGTAGTGGTCGTCAAGATTGAGACTATGACTATAAATCACTTGGGAAATCGAATAATTAATCGATGTCGCAATTTCGAAAACCTTCTATTTGAGAGCTTCTTGACTTGTAACCTTTTTCTTCTACAGAAATTTACACGAAAAATTAACTTCATTTACTACTCTTTTGTCTTTTCAATCAGTCGAGTATGTCATTTACCGTTAAGCTATCGATCATTCAATTCGACACTGAGAATTCAGTAAACTTTCGTTCATTTGATTCTATTCCATATTACTGTATTATTAAGATACAGTCGATTAGAATTGCAAATTGCGACAATTTCACACAATAATAATTGAACTTGTTATTATATATCTCGATTATCAAATAATATTTGCATCAAATAAAACATAATCATGTTCTGCTCCAGGGAACAGTGGTGGATGTCTCAGTGATAGGATCAATTTTATGCATGCCATCACTGTGAGCTTCCCATAAACAAATATCATCTTTACAATGCTTTGTCCACTCTTTACTATCCTTAAACGCTGTGAATTCGTCTAATATTCCTGCTGAACAAATCGCTTCACATTTTACTTTAACTTTTTTAAGAAGCTTGGTCTCGACGTCGTACCGAAATGCATGATCTTGTGGAACTAGTGCCGGTTTCAAATCTTTGCCGTCGTACTTGCAGTGAAGATGAAGCCCATCTGAGTTCTTGTTTATTATGCGTAGTGTGTATTTCTTAGTAGCATTAGTTGATGGAAGTAGCCCATTGCTCAATGTCACGAAGAGTACAAAATACGCCAAATAATTCATTCTCTCTTAGAGTAATAATATACTCCGTATGTATGTAGAAATTGTATATAAATGTTTTTAGGAAAAAAAAATGGCAATCTTCTTTTAATTTATAGGGAGGCAATACAACTTGTTGAATTTACTTTCAAGTGTGTTAAATCAGTATCCATTTAGATTGCTTGTATATAAGTCTCTATACATTTAATGAAAACGATATCAGTCTCGATATTTAAAATTTATGGCCAAGATTGTGTTAAAAAAAAAAAAAAGAGGAGGATATCAGACGAGGTTACTTGTACAAGTGATGATTCAATGTGCATTGTAATTTTGTGCATTGTGACCTCTTAACAACACTCTCTCCCTTATAAAAAAAATATTGGAGGTGGAGCAATCGTCGGTAGATCCGTTCAAATTTGGATTGACTCATGACTATGGGTCAAGTTTATAACTCGGGTCAAGTTTGTATAGGACCATCATTCCAATTGGATCAATTGATGGGTGGGGTTGGTGCAAGTAACTTCTAAGTATTGGTCAGATAATGTTGATTATGACTCTTTTTCAATTGGGCAATTTTTTATTAAAGAGGTGAAATTTTAATTTGCTTTCACTCTAATTATTAAGTTTTTACCCTAAAAAAAATTATTAATTTTTTAATCTAATGAATTAATCATCATGTCAACCATCAACCCTTCAAGTTGAGTCAATATCGAGTCACACTCATTTTGAGTCAAATTCAGGTGTCTACATGATCGATAAGGTCGTATCGACCGTTATAGGGCTTAATAATTCCATTCGTGATCGTCACATTTTCTACTCCGTATCTTTTCGTATGTAACCCCAAACAAAACCCTCACTTACAAAACTCACACGACCCAAAAATTCACTGCGCACACACACACACCAACCCAGAAAAATCAAACAAGAATGGCTCAACTCCTGCGCACCCTTGGTTCCAAGCTCAGCACCACCACCAAGCTCCACCCCGCCGCCGCACTCCGCCGCCTCAGCACCAAATCATTCTTCGAGAGCGACGAGTTCTCAATGCCGCCCAACGCCTTTAAATTCGAACCCAGCGGACGTGAGCGGAGCCTGAACGAGTACGCGGTCCAGGGCCCGGTCGACTCCATGGAGGCGTGGATTGAAGAGGACGGTTCACAAGCATGCCGGTTCGATGTCCCCGGTCTACCCAAGGAAAATGTGAAGCTTGATGTGGAAGCTAATAGGGTTTACTGGGAAGGCCAGGCGTTGATACACCCAACTGAAGAAAAAGGCCGGTTTTTCAGGACCATGCTAACTCTCAACCCGGTCCACTTTGATTGTGCTGGTGTTCGGGCCGAACTAGTCAACGGTGTGCTTTACCTGCGTATTCCTCAGCGGTCCGATGACTATTAATTTTTCTGTCGGTTTATTTTATTCACTCTGATTTGGGTTTTTTTTGGGGGTTTTGTTGATTTATGCGGTTTATGCTAAAATCATGTAATTGACTGGTATTATGACTTGGATTATTGATCAGAGGATGTTTTATAATTGGGGGTTTAATTTGTTTGATATGATGCTAAGTAATTAATGTATGAGAAAAGATTCCTGCTTTAATTGAATTAATTGGTTATTGTTTTCGTGTGAATTGTACTTCTTTGATGATGGATGATTTGCTTGTTTAACTGTCTGATTGATTAATGCTTGTTATTGTTCGAGTTGTTGTCAATTGGACTTGGATCGGATGTGTCATTTGTGAGTTGTTACGGACATGTTTCGATGAATTTACGTCACCTAGTGTTTCGATGAAGGCTCCTTACCTATGGCGAGGTAATTAGTCATGTGGCAATGAAGTTTAGCAACATTTGAAGGATGAAATGTTACTAGACATGGTCTTATGTATTGTTAGGTTTGTGTCTTCCTGTCGCATTGTTAATTCCAGATTCGTAAATTTGTAAATATATAGTTTGCCATCTGTGATGGGTTTGATTAGTTTTCGATCTCTTTGAGATTTGCTTGCTTGTTAGTTGTCAAGGCATCTACTTAAATTTCTGGTGACTTGTAGATTACGGAGTAAACGTTGATCATTCCTGACTTATAAGGGGTGGGATGGGACCTGAGTATTGGAGAGTCATAGCATGGTCGTACTAGAGTTGTTGTTTCTTTGTTCTCCGAGGAAAGGGAGTGCGTTGGAGAGTGAAAGGAGTAGCACCTGATTTCCTTTAGTTCATAGACGTCCTACTTCCTAATTTGCATGAAAATATGAAATGAGAAGTGAGTAAGGTAAGGCATCAACTAAAGGTTCTGGTAGTTTGGTTGGTTATTCACACAATTCTGCTTTACACATATCTCTACCGGAGTTGCTTGTGATTGCAGGAAGGGGTCATGCCTGATTTTGCTTTCGATGTAGTTTTATTGGCAAAAAAAAAAAAAAAATTGCAGTTGTAGACTTGAGAGTTTCTTGATTAGTTTTTTTTTTTTTTTGGTACAAAGACGATAATACTAGAATTAGCTAATGTCTATTACATCCTCCAAAGGAGGCAAAATAATAATTTTATCATCAAAGAAAGTCCTTAAACCTGCAAATCCTAAGATGTCAACTTCCACTTTCTCAAGGTCTTCAATAGTCAGCAAACATGTCGGAGGGAGAATCGCTCTCCCTTCCCTCGCCATATGGTCCGCCACCATGTTGTGTGTCCTGTTGACAGCCTCTACACTCGCACGGAGTTCCATCCGGAGCTCTCTGCATTTCAAATAGACATTAGAAAGCTTGTCCATGGGTTGTTTAATGTCCCAATCCCATGGACTACTAGCTCATAATCACACAGGAGAGTAAAATCATATCTATTTAGGTCTCTCAACCAATTCAAACCCATAAGGACCGCAAGTCCTTCGGCTCTAAGTATGGGCAAACAATCCCGTATTCCATCTACCATTACTATCCAGGACACAAATCGCTAATCCCTCCAATTTGCTTCCTTCAACAAAGGGCGCATCCGTAAAGATCACAGGCTTGGACCGAGGAGAAGAAAGACTGTTTTTAAAAGGGTAATAGAAGGATGTTGAAGAACAACGGGGAGGTGAGAGTATTTATGGGCTAGAGATTTAGCTAGTAGTATAATTGTATTTTCAGAAACATTCTTTCTCTTAAAGATCCAAGTATTCCTCCTCTTCCAGAGTTGGAGGTTTGGAAAGTCAAGTTGTATCTATAAGGGTTTACCCCAAAGATATTGTGACAAGTAATTTACAAGAGTATTATTGAGTTTATGAGTTCCCCAAATTGTGTACCTTATAATTCTAATAAGAGACTTGAGCAAACAGCACAGAGCTCAATCATCCTGAGGATCAAGGTTGGCCTAGTGGTTAGGAACTCAACCTGCTTGGGGGTTGTCCCGGGTTCAAATCCTCACACCCGTAGCATTAGCTGCTCCTTTGTACCAAAAAAAAAAAAAAAACAGAGCTCAATCATCCTTACATAGATGACATTGACACTAAGAGAACATCTATTAGCCCAAATGCACCGATGAGCCCGAATTAACACAAGCTCAAACCACATTGTAAACACCATGAAAGTTACCTAGATGTTTGATGTATATGAGGTGCGTGCGAGTTCTTCCGCTTGTGTATGATGAAGCCCCCACAATCCCTAATCACCCGGTAAGGAGGTTAGTGTCCCTTTTTGCCTGGGGCACAATCGTAGGTTTTTGTCCGAGTCTTTGCTCTACATTTTGCAAGTTATTTTTTATTTTTTATTTTTAAGTTATAGCGAATCTATCATCCAAAGGTAAAAAAGGCAACGGGGTGTTTAAAGAAAGGACAAAAGGAGTATGTATTTAACAAAACCATGGATATGGAAGGCTCTTTTAAGGCAATTGCTCTGTCCTATAAATACCTACTAAAAGTCAATAATCAATAATAATTAATTGCTCTGTCCTATAAAAACCTACTAAAAGTCAATAATCAATAATAATCAATCGCTCTATCCTATAAAACGACGTAAAAGTACAAGGCCACGTAAGATAATCTCGTCATTCGAATACCCTCTAAAGTAGAGAATGTCTCTGTGTCAGGTATGTGCTCTCATGAACTATAAAAAGCGAAGGCCATCTTCTTAGGCTATAAGAAAGCTCCTCTAGTGAGTGTTTTCTCATTACATGTGTAATTTTTTTTTTGTTTGATTATATTGTTTCAGGTAAAGAGAAGGAGGATAAACGACCACATTAGTGGTTTGCCTGATGAGATACTCTGCGACATACTCTCCTTGTTAACTTTGAGGGATTCTGTTAGAACAAGGTTATTGTCAACGAGGTGGAGACATCTCTGCGATTCTCGCTCTGTTCTTGTGTTTGATGCTTTTGAAGTGTTTGGAAGTGGTAGTAGATGCATGAATTCAATGTTTGTAAGAGCTGTTGAACAAATACTAAAAGTACGGAGATGTTGGAAATTAAGTAGGGTTAGATTCGATTTCGGTTTTGGCAATGAATATGCTTCCCATATTGATGGGTGGCTTTCAACAGTTTACTAGTATGGGAATTGAGCACTTGGAGCTTTTATTTCCAATGGGCTTAGTTGAGAAGTATTTGCTCTCCGACAGTCTCTTGCGGTCGTCGTGCTTGAATAGTTTACGCCTAAAATCCTGTGGGCTAACGTTAAATCATGGGCATACGGATTGGATAAGTCATTTAAGTACACTCGATTTGAACTTCGTCCCTTTGGATACGAAGAAGAGAGAGTGTATTCTATCTGGTGGTTTGAATATCACATCACTTACCTTAAGTAGCTGTTTTATGGATTATCCGTCCATAAATGTCGAATTGCCCAAATTGAAGCATATGGTCCTCTGGGATCATTTCACGGGGATCGAAATCAATTGTCCGAATCTTGAGATATTTCGTTGTATGGGCAGTGTACAGTCTTTTAACTTTTCACATGTTCCTCTTTTGAGAGATGCTTATCTCAGTCTCCCATGTCATCGTCGTCGAGGCTACTCGTTGATCTTTGGTGCCCTTACCAGACAAGCTCCTCAGCTTCAAGTATTGTCACTTAGGCTGGATCACGAGGTCAGTGGCTGGTGACGAATATGGATGTTGTGCCGTATCATTCCTTTGATGTCAATCTTTGGTTTATGACGACAATGTTGGTTATTCATTTTCAGGTACAACCGCTCCCTGCAAATAGTATTGTATCGTGTTTGAAGCGGCTGGACATACGGACTAATGATGTTCCGCTTGATTTTGATCTTTTCACCATCACTTATTTGTTGAATGCTACTCCATTGCTTGAGACCTTAAATCTAAAGGTTAGTCATTTGGTTCTACTTATGCTGGTTTGGATGACAGGTCTTTTTCCTTTTTTTGTGTGTGTCAGTGTGTGTGTTCTAATCTCAATTGCGAAGCTTCTTCTGCACTGTTTCCTAATTAGGGGTGTAAACAGTGGCAAGGTTTAGTGAAATTTATATGATAAAACAGTGGCAGAACTTAAGGAAAGGAAGCGGACGTACCCTAAAATTGACATTGAATTCAACTGTATGGTTTACGTTTTATGTATCCGCATTTCTAGACCATCTACTGGACTACTGAGATGTATTATTTGTTTGCCTTGTGCTTGAACAGTCGCGTTGGTGTAATCGCTCCAGAGAATATCCACGGAAAAGGTATTCAGATTGCCCACATCATCATTTGAAAGAAGTCGAAATCGATGGACATATGCGGGAACAAGTTGAGAAGGAATTTGCACGATACTTGCTGAGAAATGCCGTGATCCTTCAGCGGATGGTCATTAAGGAGGAAAAACACTTCTCCTGGCAACCACATATGGCCCCAGACGAGAACATAGAATACTCCAGGCTAGCACATATGGCCGCAAGCTTGCTGCAAGACATAAGCACTACTGCAGAATTGATCATCTGTTAATTTTAATGTATATAAGCATCCGGACTTGATTTGGGATCAATAGTTGTAGAACAAAAACCAGAGTAATCAAGTCACTGTTTTCATTTTCAGGTCATCCGTATTTTGATCCAATTAATCAGAGATCAACTCTTAAAGAATTATATTATGTATTCGTAATTAGGGAGTAACTACTAACAAGCATGGATTGCCTGATAGGTGTTGAAAGGTGGTCCTGTTCGTGACTCGCGAATATGGCATTGTTGATTATACAAGTATTGGACGTGGTGAAGGAATGTTTTTCGGGTGGGTGGCAGATTAAAGCCTCAAAATTGGGTGAAGCCTTCAACTTTAATCCCTCTGGAGTTAGGCCTGCAGCGTGGGTGCTGGCGTGCTGCAGTGACAGTCCAAAGTCCCTGATTCCTGTTTTTTTCAACAGGTTCAATCGTTCAGAGAAGGTGCTAAGCCTTTGTACACCTGACCCAACTCAGATTCGAGCTAGGCTATCTACCTTGCATCCGCGTAAAATCATGAAGGGCATCACAAGTCACAACTACATATTAATCTACAAATGAGACACGAAATGCCATCTTGGCCAAATACTTCAAAGCAAGAACTAGTTATTTTCTAGACATGACATACCAAATGAAGTCAGACTCCTGATTTTCGATAGCTTAGGAGCCGACCTTGGCAGTGGCACCACTTTGCAAGAAGGCAGAACACACTAGAAAGTAGTTCAGGGGAATTTACTTAGGCTGTAGGCCAGTAGCCAGGCTACATTGCTTTAGCATGCATCAAATCATGAGGAAATTGAAGCTCCAAAAAAACCAGCAGAATGCCAAGGGAAACCACACAAAAATACCAGCGACAAGTCTGCCAATTTTGATTCAACTTTGAAGCAAGAATGAGTTCGAGTTCTTTCCACGACACATGCCAAATATCAGAGTACTACTAGGGACTGATTTTTATCAGAATCATCAAAATAAAGTCGAGGAAAATGAAAATTCCTAGTGTAATATTGCAACCACAAAAACAACAAGTGTGATGACTAAGAGAACAACGATTTTTACATTTGTGCTGGCACGAGATATATTGCATTTCAGGGATCAAGTTTGATCTTCAATAGTCGGTCGACTTTTATTAGAAGCATCATCAAATTACTTAAAAGTCTAAAGATTTTAGAACCTGAACCAAGGTCTCACTCGAAAGATGGCCATTACCTAGTTTTGCAATTGGATAACGGACGATATTTGAACCTTAGATCCAAAACCCCACACGATAATCGAATGATCAAAGGGAAAGATTGAAGGGGATTCCCGGACGAATTCTCCCAACATCATCCCAGTGAATGACTTCGAAGATACCTGATAACAAACTAACAAAGGACCAGCAAAAAGTGCAGATTTCCGCAACATAAAGCACAATGATTCGATGACGCTGACATTTAGTTGGAGACATAATGCCTCGAACATGGTTAAACACCAAGCTACCAACACATTAGCCTGAGGGTCGGAATAGTTCCTGAACACCATAGTTTTAGGCACAGATTGCCAAACATTGCAAATCCTTACAGTCGCAAACACACAGTCATACAGAGCTTAATCAGCAGTAGCATGCAAAATAACCAAGCATAGTTCGGAATTTATTAACATCAGCTCTGTTATCTCAGGCAGGTACTGCACGTTCATCTCGGTCCCTTCTAGTTCCTCCGCAAAGGCTCCTTCAGATACATCACAGTTGGCATCCTCATGAGCTTCCTGAAACAACAGTTTTAACATAGCATTAGTATACAAATGTTACTGAAAAACAATGAGAGCTACACTGAGTAACTGATAACTAAGACATCCCTAATCCACTATGTTCAAATTAAGGCCAAGCAAAATTTGTTCCATGAATTCTGCAAGCACAGCTAACCTCAAACAAGACAAAGAAAGAACATTCATATGACGCATAACGACATACATACAAAGCTATGCCTATAAGCTACTCCGTACAATACAAGGATATCAGTCGAAACAATCACATCACAGAGATGTGCAGGTGATTAGAGTACACATTTTTGTGCCTCCACATTAGAACTAGTAAAAAGATTGTTTACTCGAGACCTTTTGGACATAATGGGAACAACAACAGCAAAGCTTTAAGCCAACAATTATTTGATATATTACTTACATAGTTAGATATAGTAAAAACTCAACTACTGGCTCATATGTAACCAGGCAACATGAATTTGAGCAGGAAAGTTTCAGTCATATGCGAAAGAGTGAAAGACTGACAAAAGAGCAAAGCTGATCATGTCGCAAACAGATGAAGCATCGTTCATTTCACAAAATGAATGTAGACAGTAGCGGAACTCCTAGCTATTTACATCATTAGCACACTAAGCCTTTTCAATAACATGGACACAAACTGCAATAACAATCACAACTCCAAGCCTTTCTTGGCAACAAATTTTTTTTTTTTTTTTTTTTTTTAATTTTTTTTTTCTTGGTGCAGGAAGCTCTTTCTTGGCAGATCAAGCGAACGAAAATGTTAAAACGACATCTCAGTCATCTCTAATCTGATAACTACACTGAGTAACTGATAACTAAGACATCCCTAATTTCCATATGTTCAAATTAAGGCCAAGCAGAAAATATTTCATGAGGTCTGTAAGCACAGCTAATTATAAACAGGATCAAGAAAGAACATACATTATACATATATCAACATACATACAAAGCTATGCCTATAAACTACAATACAAGGCTAACATTCGAAGCAATACACAGATGTGCAGGTAATTAGATCACACAATTTTCTGCCTCCACATTAGGACTAGCAAAAAGATTGTTTACTCGAGACCTTTCTGACATAATGAAAACAATAACAACAACAAAGCTTTAAGCCAAAAATTATTTGATCTATCTTATATACTGAAAACTCAACTATTGGTCTCATAAGTAACCAACCAACATTTGAGCAGGAAAATTCAGTCATATGCGAAAGACTACCAAAAGAGCAAAGATTTTTAAGTCCCAAACAGATGAAGTATCGTTCACTTTCACAAGATAAATGTAGACAGTAGCCGAACTCCTAGTTATTTACATCATTAGTACACTAAGCCTTTTCAATCAAACTCCAACTATAATCCCTCGAAGAACTCCTGGTGCTTTTTTTTTTTTTTTGGTTGGACAAGCAGCATTCTTGGCATATTATCAAGCAAACGAATATTGACTTCAGAAAAATTTAGAATCTCATTTTTCTAAGCATAGCTTAAAGACGTTGTCAAAAAAAAAAAAAAAACATAGCTGCACATTGACTGAACTACATATTTCTGCCTCTCAGCTTCTACATTAGAACTTGCAAAATAGATTGTTTGCTCGACAGCTTTCACATGAATGACAACAACGACTACACTTAACTACCAAAACCCGTTTGGTAATAAAAAAAATAAAAAAAACTTTACAACCAATATGAATTGGTTCACCAAATATTACTGAGATTTTAACATAGATCTTATATGTAACAGCCAGCATGATTCAGTAGAAATTAAAATCAGTTAGATGCAACAGTCCACCAAAAGAACAACGATGAGTACTGTCACACATCAGATCGTACTTCCAAACTTCAATTTCAGAAAAGTTATGAATGTAGATATTAGAGTCTAGATAGTAGCCGTAGAATAGCATCCTTACAAACAATAAGCAACATTTAAAATCACATGCTGTAAGCAGGGCAACAATCAAAATACATTACTAGGGATATAGACATATAGTCATCTTATTCACATTTTAGAGGTGTCAGTGAAAACAAATGAGACATCCCTATTCCTTATGATCAGATTAAGGACAAGCAGAATTTGTTTCATGAGGTTTGTAAGCAGAGCTAACCCCAAACAAAATAAAGAAAGAACATTCATACTACACATATCGACACACACACACAAAGCCATGCCTATAAACTACAATGCAAGGCTATCAGTCGAAACAATACACAGATGTGCAGGTAATTAGAGCACACATTTTGTAACTGCACATTAAAACTAGCAAAAAGATTATTTTTCGAGACGTTTTGGACACAATGAAAACAACAACAGCTTTAAGCAAAAATTATTTGATGTATGACTTATATTTAGTAAAAATTCAACTATCGGTCTCAAATGTAACCACTAACCAGCCAACATGAATTTGAGCAGGAAAATTCAGTCATCATGCAAAAGATTACCAAAAGAGCAAAGATGTTTAGGTCGCAAAAAGATGAAGCATCATTCATTTTTAGACAGTAGCCGAACTCCCTAGTTATATACATCATCAGTACACTAAGCCTTTTCAATAACATGGAAACAAACTGCAATAACAATCCTTCTTGGCAGATCAAGCAAACAAAATTGTTGAAATGACAACTCAATCATCTCTAATCTATCAAACTTGGATATATTAAATGTGGTACTCTCAAGTTTTAGAACTTGCAACCATCCTGTGGACATTGCTGTGAGCAAAACTGTCAATCGAATTTACATCCATTATGCAACAGAAAATTGATTTTAAAAACATTTCGAATCTCATTCTCTAAGCATAGCTGCGCGTGTAACAGAACCACATATTTCTGCTTCTCAGCAACTACATTAGAACTTGCAAAGTAGATTGATTGCTCGACAGCTTTCAGAATGATAATACAATGACAACGACTACACTTACCTACCAAATCCCCTCCGCAGAAAAAAAGAAAAGAAAAAAAGAAAAAGAAAAGAAAAGAAAGACTACCAAAATGATATGATTCACCAAATATTACTGAGATTTTAACATAGATCTTATATGTAACAGCCAGCATGATTGAGTAGAAATTAAAGTCAGTCCTGTGCAATCAGATGAGTACTATGTCACACATCAATTATACATCGTTCAATACTATAATTTAGCAAAAGTTATGAATGTACAAACTAGAGTCTAGACAGTAGCCGTGGAATAACATCGTCACAAACCGTTAGCAACATTTCAAATCTCATGCTATAAACAGGAGAACAATCAACATTCATAACTAAAGGTATAATCAGCATCTGAAATGTGTATCACTCATCAAACACGATGCACGTCTAATATACGGAGTACTAAAATTTTAAGTTTTAGCAACACAACCGTCCAATTCACATTGATAACTTTCCGCATAATTGTCATGAAAACAGAACAAGAATCACAAAACACATTGATGCATATATCAGATTAACTTCATAACATGTACTCACCTACATACGCCTAATAATCAAATTCATAATGTGATCACTATTTCCAGTGCAAACAACAAGTAGGGACATAATCACCAGCAGGGATTAGATCATTCATACCTCATCATTTTCCTCTGCTCCTGCTTAACTCGCTCATCCTCGATAGGGTCTATGTAAATCCTGCCAATACAAATACCAATTACTGTTAGCAACGACTCGATCAGTACCCAAAAATATACTAGCAGCATTAACTTAAAACTAAACGGCCTCGTCATGAATCCTTTGAGTATGACATCGAACCTTGCTCATCGAACAACCCCAAACTATTCAATAACAGGCCACAATTCGATTAGCTACCATGAAATCGAACATATTTGTATGACGAAATAAGCACATATTCTACCTTAAGCATAGCACACTTCAAAATTGAGTCGAAATTGAAAATTCTTAACCACAATGTTACCAGAATCCATCAATAAAACTAGGAAAGATGATTACTTTAGCCTTAACTACAGAAATTAAGCTACAAACATCAACTAATTAACCAAAAACCAGATATATGAAACTTCAAACTAAAAAGATTAATCAAGTATTCACAATTATAAAACAGTAAACTTCAAGCTACCAAGATTAATTGAGCAATTAAAATTGAATCTCGTTAGTTCAAAAAAAAAAAAAAAAAAAAATTGAATCTCGTCTCACCTCCCCGTCCCGCCGCGACGCTCGGAATCCTCAACCTCATCTTTGTCGCCATAATCAGGCTCAGGAGAATGCTCAAGCCCAACATTCTTCAACCTCACGACACTCTCCACATAAGCAATCGACCCGAAATCACACAGGGTGCCCGCCACACCATGAGAAAATACCCGAAAAATGACCCTTAATCTCAACCTCCCTAACCCGACCCGACACCCGGTGGACCCAAAAGTACTTAGCAGGGTCATCATTCTCCTCCATCAACACCTCACTCTCATCCTTAGACAACGTAATAACCTTAGCCCGCCCAGTAGCCTCGGGCCGGGTCAACCCGTGGTGGAAAGTCAGAATCTTTGTCCATGAATCCTTCACCCCGTACTCCTTCATCACCCAAACGTCAACGCTACGACACTCCATCGGGCCGAACTCAACCGAAACCATTAAAGTATTATTATCATCCTCTTTCTCCACCGCCACGAGCGTCGGCACCGGGAACTCGTGACCGACGGAGTAGAAATCCGGCGCCGGAATCTCCAGGAACGTCTCGGTGAACAAGTTGAGCGCGACGATGATGTACTTGTACACAGTCGGGTCGGCCTGACCCGGATGAGTCATGAGTGAGCTCAAATCGTACGAACCGGGTGGGTTGATGGTGGCCATCCAGTGTAAGCAGTTGTTTGAGAATTTCCCGTGGACTTTTGGAGAAGCCAGGAAGTGTGGAAAATCAGCTTTAACCTTCTTCCATTGGTTCAGCTTCAAGCTGAAGATTTGCGTTACCCGGGCCGGGTACGCCGGGCCCGGCCCGTTGTTCTGGTCGACACGGACAAGCTTGTAGTCTTGTGAGAAGAAGTCAAACCCGAGACCGAAGTCGACCCAGTGGGACTCGTGCCAGCGGCGGGGAGGGTCGTTGAAGGGGATGACGTGGTAGGTGAGGTTGGAGGGGTTGTAGACGGCGGCGAAGACGGGGTGTGTTTTGGTGAAAAACTACACGTCTAATAAATCGGATTAATTAGTGAATTTATCTATTTGACCACGCTATCGTCCTATAAACTACCGGATTTGTATGGCTTGTAACAATAGTAAAAATGACAGTAAATGAAAGAAACAATCAAAACAAAGACACAAGGAATTTTTGTACGTGGAAAACCCTCAATGTGAAGGAAAAACCACGGGGGGAAGTCTGTGTCCCGCCAAGGATTGCACTATGGATGGATGATCAATACAATTGGGAGTATTTTGCCGTATAAATGTCTTAGGAGTATTGTAGGGTTGTAGCTTGTAAGTGATCATTCCCTTTTAGTAGCTTCATCATTTCTTTATATTGTACCGCCCCTAGGGCTTCTAACGGCTTCTTCCTTTTATTTCTCCATGCTTGCAACCGCCCCTATATCCGCTCTTGACTAGGTCTCCCCTTATCTTCCACTCTCCCCCCTTCTAACGTCACTCAAGGCCGTTTTGTTTTTAGTCAACAAACCCCGTTTAAGAACTTCTTCAACCAACTTCGTAATTCTCGCCTTGAATCTCGCAACTGGGCAGTTAAGCAACTCCTCAATTTAACTTGGTCTTGTAAATAATCCGCAGTACTGGTATCTGATACGCATCAAGTGTCGGATAACCCCGCTTCACTCATCGAGCACCATACATCGGATTTGTCACCAAGAATCCTACATCGGGTAGAATTTTAGTGACCAAACAGGGTGGTCGGCGATGAGGATAAGTCCGTGGCAAGAGCCGGCGAGATCGGCGTTGCCGGAGTGGGCGGAGAAAGGGAGGTGGATGGTTTTGACAGGGGAGGTCTACGATAGAGAGGGTGGAGTTGAGGAAGCGGGTGAGGTGGAGGCCGGCGGCGGAGAGAGAGTGGGTGATGTGGCGGTGGATGAATGGGCGGCTGCGGATGAGAGACAACCACTCTCGGGATACAAACTTGAAACGGGATAACGGCTTTACCGGTAAACGGAGGAGGATCTCGGTGATAATGTCTGGGGTGAATTTGGTGTCTTGGTCCGTACTTTTATGGCGGAAACTCATCTTCTCCATTTTTGTGTTTTAAATTTTTAATTCAAAGTGTAGAGAGGGAAAATCGTGGAGAGTGGAAATGGGAGAAAAGAATGAGATGAAATACAAAAATGTGAGGCGTCAATTTCAAGTTTCAGGGAAGTACATGTATGCAGTCTGCAGTCTGCAGTCTGCAGTCTGAGGAAGGTGATCGTAGCCGTTGGTTTCTAACTAATCCGGGGTTAGTTGGACGGTCGGGATACGAGGGCGCCAGCTTGCTGAGCACGCATCTGTCTCCGTGTTCTGTAGAACATGGGATACCAAACAAATGAGATTTTTTACTGGAATACAGATCAGCACTATTCAGCAGTCAGCACCGTTTGGCGAAAAGGGACTGTGAGGTAATTTTGTACTTTTGATACGAGGACTATTTGTGACCACACTTTTGATACGTTAGTACAGACAGTAAATTGGATTAATCGTGTGGTAGAATTTTTACTACAAGCACTACCGCAATTTGACCATTCAATCTTATCATTGTTATCATGACCCTCACTCGTGACTCGGGACCAGTTGGTATACCATATACCCGGGGGTAGTACCCCCGGCTGATGTCATGCTGACATCACCTCAATATTAAAAAAAAAAATTAATAAAATAAAGTAGTTTGGAAATTATCCAAAAAAAAAAAACTGAATTCACACTATACGGTTATCATATCTTTTTTTTTTTTTTACCCTAATATCTAGCTTCTTTCCTAATTGTACGTAACTAATCAATTCAAAATCATATCAGAATAACATTCATAAAAATTTTACGCAGGGTTCTTCCAATTCACCAACATTGATTAAGGTATGATAATTTTACGCAGGGTTTTGCAATTCACCAAAATTTATCACTATTTATAGCAATACTCCAATTTCTAGTTATGTTTTGCAGTTTTATTAACAAATACTCAAGATTAAGTATCAAAAGAGCTCGTCAACACCAAATTTTGTACTTCTCAAAGGTCAGTTTGTTAATATTAATTGAAATTCTATTTTGAACTGTTTTTAATTTTTGAAATTATACATTTTAATGTCTAATTTTGTAGTGTTCTACAAAGTTTTGGATTTAACATGAATGCTCGTTAGTTTGATACCAATACTAGTTAGTTTAACCTAAATGCTTGTTAATTTAACATGAATGCTCATTACATTAAATTTGCTCGTTAATTTTTTGTGTATGCTCATTATTTCGATAAGAATACTCGTCAGTTTAGTGTGTATGCTCGTTAATTTGAATAATATACTGTTTGTAATGTAATGTGCACGTATTTTTGATGTAATGCTGATTTCATTAAATTTGCTCGTTATTTTGGTGTGTATGCTCGTTAATTTGATATAAATACTCAATTGTCTGATCTAAATACTCGTTAGGTTTAATAATTTCATTTTTTTATTACCTTTCTAATAATTTCAATCATGCTCGTTATATTTTGCAGAATACTCTTACGTTTTTAATAAATGCTCATTAATTTCATTTTTAATACGATATCAGTATTTTTTTACATTAACATTGCTCGTTAGTTATTTTGATATGAATACTCCTTAGTTTGATCTGAATACTCATTAGTTTTAAATGATTCGCTATTATTGATATAACACTAGAATTCGCTATGATTCGATAATTGAAATTCTATTGTGGTCTGTTTTTAATTCTTGAAATTATACATACAAGTATAAACTCTTAATAAGCATTATTAAGCAATAGAATTCATTGTGTACTATTCTACAAAATTTCGGATTTAACATGGATGCTCGTTAGTTTGATACCAATACTCGTTAGTTTAACTTAAATGCTCGTTTTATGTGTATCCTCGTTATTTCGATATTAATACTCGTCAGTTTAGTGTGTATGCTCGTTAATTTGAAATATAAACGGTATGTAATGTAATGTGCACGTACTTTTTATGTAATACTGATTTCATTAAATTTGCTCGTTATTTTGGTGTTGTATGCTCGTTAATTTGATATGAATACTCATTTGTCTGATCTAAATACTCGTTAGGTTTAATAATTTCATTTTTTATTACCTTTCTAATAATTTCAATTATGCTCGTTATATTTTGGAGAAAACTCTTACGTTTTTAATAAATGCTACTCGAAAAATTTCTCATGTAATGCGCACTTATCTTCACATCTAATAATTAGTAATGCTCGTTAGTTTGATACCAATACTCGTTAGTTTAACATGAATGCAGTGGAACGCAAGAAAAGCAAAATGTATGTGCTGTCATGAACTCGTGATTTTATCACGCCGCGCGGTAAAATTTGGTTTAACTTCTCGAAAGTTAATTTGGACTATGAGCCGAGCTTGTTAATTGTGTACTACACCATACGAATCATGCACTGGAAGAGCAATCGACATAAGCAACTTAGTTATTATACTTTTTACTTTGTTAGCAATCCGTCTATGGTACTCCGGGGGTACCATCCTTTGTGTACCCCCCGTTTTTTCTTTCATCAGAATCCATATGTTTATTTTTAAAGCCCAACACTCTATTGTACTAAATCAGGCCCAACATTCCATTATAACAAATCAGGCCCAACACTAACATACTAACAATTAAATTAACAAACAAAATAAACTCTCATTCTCTCTCCTCCATCCCCAAAACCCGACCACCACATTAAACTCCCCGCCGGAAGCCACCACCATCTCCGGCACCACCCACCACCGGAGCAACCCCGACCGTCACCGCCGTCGCCATGCGCCCCACCCCACCACTACCCCCACGACTTTGTTTCTCCCTCTTCCTCCATTTTTCTCATCTCCCTCCATTCTCTCTCTCCTCCATAAGCCACCGTCCCCGCCATTTCCCACCATTGCTCAGCGCCGTCAGCGCACACTACCGTGTGACGGGCCGCCGGCGACAGTGTGGTGGTTAGTTGTTGGGGGTAAAGGAGGGAGATGGGAGAGGGAAAGAGAGGGGAAGTGGTTTTAATTCTTTTATTTTTTTTAATGGGGGAATATATATATGAAAAATATTTCAAAACCATTAAAACAAAAATATGTCATTCTATAACAAAAACGGATCATTCTATAACAGTAATCATTCATTTCAAATCAAAAAAATTATTGTAGAACAAAAACATACCATTATATAACAAAAACAGATCATTCTATAACAAAAACAAATCATTCTATAACAAAACTCATCCATTCCAGAACAAAAACTAACAATTTCAGAACAAAAACTAACCATTCTAGAACAAAAACTAACCATTTCAGAACAAAAACTAACTATTTCAGAACAAACACTAATCATTCCAGAACAAAAACTAACCATTTCAGAACAAAAATTAACCATTCCAAAACAAAAGGCAACCATTCTAGGACAAAAATTAACCATTCCAGAACAAAAGACAACCATTCTAGAACAAAAACTAACCATTCCCGAACAAAAACTAATCATCATAGTACAAAAACCATCTATTATTCAACCACTGCAGAACAAAAACTAACCATCTTAGGACAAAAACCAACCATCATAGGACAAAAACCATTCATCCTAGAACAAAAACTA
>JBBYHQ010000003.1:941186-957626 GCA_038382645.1 Spergularia azorica
GGGGCTCAGATCGTATCTCGGCTCCCCACCAACTTTTTGTAAATTATTATTGATTTTTAGTGATAATAAATATAATTTACTATAATTGAATTTATTATTATCTCTATTATCAAATAAAATTTGCATTACTACGTTATTTTTCTACTCCAAGGAACAGTGGTGGATGTATTAGTGTTAGGATCGATTTTATGCATGCCATCACTTTCAGCTTCCCATAAACAAATATCATCTTTACAATGCTTTGTCCACTCTTTAGTATCCTTAAACGCTGTAAATTCGTCTAATATTCCTGCTGAACAAATCGCTTCACATTTCACCTTAACTTTTTTTAGAAGCTTGGTCTCAACTTCGTACCGAAATGCATGAAGATGTGGAACTAATGCCGGTTTTAAATCTTTGCCATCGTACTTGCAGTGAAGATGAAGCCCATCTGAGTTCTTGTTTACGATGCGTAATGTGAATTTCTTAGTAGCATTAGTTGATGGAAGTAGCCCATTGCTCAGTGTCACGAATAGTATAAGATACGCCAAATAATTCATGCTGTAAACATGTATAGAGATGTTTTTAGAGAATGAAAAGAAAATGGTTGGCATGCATGATAATAGTGGCTTGTCTTACATCATCTTTTATAGGGAGGCAACATAATTTGTTGAAGTTGCTTTTCAAGTGTGTTAATTCAGTATCCATTTAGATTTGCTTATTATTTATGAGTCTTTATGCTTTTAATGAAACGATATCAGTCACGATATTTAAAAGTCATGGTTGAGATTTTGAAAAAAAAAAAAAGGGATGTCAGACGAGGTTACTTGTTTCACAATCATCTTTTATATGGAGTCTAGACGTATATGTATCCATTGGGATTATTGCTTATATAAATGAGTCTTTATACATATAATGCAACTATGCAAGTCACGATATTTATAATTATTAATTACATCTCAAATCTACTCTACATTCATTTTTTTTTTTACTTGGATAAAGTTCGATATCCATTTGGATTGTTTGTTTGTTTGTTTGTCTGTTTGTATTTCTATAGATGGTTAATTAATGGAGATGATATCAAACATGATATCTCAAACAACTAATATGGCTTCTTAATTAGCTTGTTCAATTAACATACATTTTTCAGATTCTACACATAATTAATAGAGATTATAATATTATTACATTGAGTTTCACATACACAATATCACTTCTAGTTCAATTAAAGTCGTGTGACATTATTTAAGGTAACACTTTAAAAGGTAATAACAACCACTCCTTTCTTTTTTCTAGTTTCCTTACGTTTCATTTCCTCTCACATATTAAAACGAAATGTAAAGAACAAAAAAGACGGAGGAAGTAGTATGGATTGAGAGACTTCGTTTAGAGGTAGGGGGCAATCGGGTGGATTCGGTCAATTTTGGTTTGACTCATGACAATGGATCAAGTTTATAGCTCGGGTCGGGTTTGTGTGGACCATCATTTCGATATGGTGAATTGATGGGTGGGGACGTGGGGTTGGTTAAAGTAACTTCAAGTATTGGTCAATAACGTTAATTATTAAATTATTACTCTTTTCAATTGCGCAAATTTTGTTAAAGACGTGAGATTTTGCTTCCACTCCAATTTTTATTCTAATGATCGTATCGTTTGGATGTCAACCATCAACCTTTCAAGTCGAGTCATAATCGAGTCACGCTCACTTTGAGTCGAATTCAGGTGTATACATGATCGATAAGGTTGTACCGAACGTTTTAGGGGCTTAATAATTCAATTTCCGATTGTCACATTTTCTACACGATATCTTTTCTTATAAAAGTAACCCCAAAAACCCTCACTTACAAAAGTAACACGACCCAAAAAAATTCACCGCGCACACACACCAACCCAGAAGATTCGATTAAGAATGGCTCAACTCCTGCGCACGCTTGGTTCCAAGCTCAGCACCACCAGCACGCTCCACCCCACCGACGCCGCCGCCGCCGTCCGCCGTCTCAGCTCCAAGTCATTCTTCTAGAGCGAGGAGTTCTCAATGCCGCCCAACGCCTTTAAATACGAACCGAGCGAGCGTAAGCGGAGCCTGAACCAGTACGCGGTCCAGGGCCCGGTCGACTCCATGGAGGCATGGATTGAAGAGGACGGTTCACAAGCGTGCCGGTTCGACGTCCCCGGTTTACTCAAGGAAAATGTCAAGCTTGTTGTGGAAGCTAATAGGGTTTACTGGAAAGGCCAGGCGTTGAAACAACCAACGACTGAAGAAAAAGGCCGGTTTTTCAGGGCCATGCTATCTCTTAACCCGGTCTACTTTGATTGTGCTGGTGCTCAAGGCGAACTAGTCAACGGTGTGCTTTACTTGCGTATTCCTCGGCGCTCCGAGAAGTATTAATTTTTCTGTCGGTTTATTCTCTGATTCGGTTTTTTTTTGGGGGTTTTGTTGATTTCCGCGGTTTATGCTAAAATCATGTAGTAATTGACTTGTACTATGACTTAGATTGTTGATCAGATGTTTTTAAATTGGGGGTTTGTTTGATGTATGAGAGAAGATTCCTGCTTTAATTGAAATCAATTGGTTATTGTTTTCATGTGAATTGTACTTGTTTGATTGATGATGGATAATTTGCTTGTTTAATTGATTGATTAATGTTTGTTGTTGTTCGATTTGTCGTCAATTGGACTTGGATCGGATGTGTTACGTTCGAGTTGTTACGGACATGTTTCGATTAATTTACGTCACCCAGTGTCTCAATTAAAGGCTCCTTGCCTATGGTGAGGTAATTAGTCATGTGGCAATGAATTTTAGCGACTTTTGAAGGATGAAATGTTACTAGACATGGTCTTAGGTGTTGTATTTCTATGTCTTCCAGTCGCATTGTTGATTCCAGATTCGTAATTTGTAAATATGTAGTTTGCCATCTGTGGTGGGTTTGATTAGTTTTCGATCTCTTTGAGATTTGTTTGCTTGTTCGTTGTCAAGGCATCTACTTAAAAATTCTGGTGACTTGTAGATTACGGAGTAGTTTGTTTGGATTCCTAACGGCGTTGATAATTCCCGACTTATAAGGGGTAGGAACTGGGAGTATTGGAGAGTCATAGCATGGTCGTACTAGAGTTGTTGTTTCTTGATTCTCCGAGGAAAGGGAGTGCGTTGGAGAGTGAAAGGAGTAGCACCTGATTTTCTTATATGGGGTTAATTTGTGGCGTCATGGATATGTGAGTTTGATGTCTTCACTCTGTGTGTTATATACTCCGTATACTAATATTAACAAGTATTGTCATGCACAATAGTTCCTAGACTTCCTACTTCCTAATTGCATGAAAATATGAATATGAAATGAGAAGTGAGTAAGGTAAGGCATCAATGACTAAAAGTTGTAGTAGTTTGATTTAGCTTGGTTATTCACACAATTCTGCTTTACACATATCTCCACCGGACTCGCTTGTAACTGCAGGAAGGGGTCATGCCTGATATTTGCTTTCGATGTTGTTTTGGGCTTTTGGCGCACAATAATAAAATAAAAAATGCAGTTGTAGACGTGGTAGTTACTTGATTAGTTGATTGGCAATGAGCTTTGTTTGATGACTTATTTGTTCCATTCTTTTCTTCTTCTTTTTTTCCTTTTTTTTTTTTTTTTTTTTTTTTTTTGGTTGAATGAAGACTGCACTGTATCTGGTATACTCTAACCAAAGGTGTTATGCATAGCAGTTCTTTCTAGTTCGATGAAATGAGTAATAAGCTGGAACTTTAGTCATGCCTGGTGTTGCTTTCGATTTTGTTTTGCAATTGTAGTTGTAATTCCTCTGATCAACACATGCCTTAATGTCGAATCCTTAAATTGCAGCCGTTTAAATGCTCATATCCTCACTCCTCACAAAAACCAAACATACCCAACCTCTGAAGAAAGTGTAGATCCTCACAGAGACAGTTGGCTGGCAACTAACGTGGCTTGACTGGATCATGTCATCGACAACCATCGTCTATTGAATCACGAAAGCTTTTATCTCACTTTTTTTTTTTTTTTTTTTTTTTCAGGGTTTAAGTAAGAAGGGATGAAGATGTGTTATACAATTTAGGCTTTTTAAACATTATTCTAAAATGGGTTAATAGGATAGCAACAAATATTGTGGGATTTGGGATGATTTTGGGTTGAGTAAGTGACGGGATGAAGATGAAGATAAATTTGGGAATTTTTCTTTCTCTGGGTTTTATCAAAATGATCCAAGGGGTTTATAAATTGGGGAAAAGAAGAAGAAATGGATTGGAAATTTTCTGGCCTTGAAGTTTGAAGATGATAAATTAATGAAATGAGTTTTTGGGATTTTTGTGGAAATTTTTCTGGGCTTATTATGAAGGATGAAGATGAGTTTTTGTTAGGAGAGAGGATTTGGGATTAGGTGGGTTTGAAGAACTAACGGAGTTAGAGTGTAGTTAGTGAAAAAACGAAAAAGTGACTGCAAATAGATAAAGCGCAAAATTCAGGGGCATTTTGAATAAGTCGGAAAGTTCGGGGGTACACTGGATAAAAGCGGGAAGTCAAGGGGTAGCTTAGATAATATCCCTAATATTAATTGAGATCAATTGGTCAAAACATGTGAATTGTACTTGTTTGATGATGGATAATTTGCTTGTTTAGTTGATTGATTAATGTTTGTTGTTTTTCGATTTGTTGTCAATTGGACTTGGATGTGTCATGTGTCATGTGTCATGTGTGAGTTGTTACGGATATGTTGCGATGAATTTACGTCACACAGTGTCTCGAAAGCTCCTTGCCTATGGCGTGGTAATAGTCATGTGGCAATGGAGTTTAGCAACATTTGAAGGATGGGATGAAATGTTGGTGGTTACTAGACATGGTCTTTTTGTTGATGTATTGGAGAGTCATAGCATGGTCGATTGGTCGTACTAGAGTTGTTTCTTGATTCTCCGAAGAAATGGAGTGCGTTGGAGAGTGAAAGGAGTAGCACCTGATTTCCTTGCATTGTACTTCCTACATACTCTGATATGGGGTTAATTTTCATTGATATGTGAGTTTGATGTCTTCACTCTGTGTGTTATACCATTAACAAATATCGTCATATCCATGCACAATAGTTCCTAGACTTCCTACTTGATAATTGCATGAAAATATGAAATGAGGAGTAAGGTAAGGCATCAACTAAAAGTTGTAGTAGTTTAATTTAGCTTGGTTATTCACACAATTCCATCTCTACCGGAGTCGCTTGTGATTGCAAAATCGAGGCCAAAAGAACAAAACCCAGCACAAAAGGATCATAGGAACACGTTCAGTTAAGGGCTATATACCCTGTATTAGTGTAAAATCATGATATCTACCTACCATATTAACTACGAATCAGACACGAAAATGCCAGCTTATTGGTCAAAATATGACCAAGTCTGCCAATTTTGATTCAACTTCCAAGCAAGAACGAGTACTTCCCAAAACACATACCAGATACCACAATACTACTACCTAAAGACCGATACTAGCTGTTGAGCAGAACCATAAAGTACTTAGCTTGAAATTACTCCTACTAACTTGTAAACCTGACCCAAAGCCAAATACTGCAATATTCCAGGCCAGTGGAACACATTTTCTACATGTTTTCGTCTTTTCGATAGTGGAACAAATTGTAAAGCATGGAGGATTTCAGCTTGCAGGTAACATCAAGGTCAAGGGCAAAAAACCAGCTCAAAAGGAGGATCATAGGACGATAGGAAGGGGTCTAACAGATGGAACCACTGACTGTTTACTCAGATTGGAGCTAGGCTATCTACCCTGGCATTAGGCGTAAAATCCAAAGAAAGCATCACAGGGCTACACCATATTAATCTACATATCAGACGCGAAAATGCCATCTTGGGCAAATATGACAAGTTTGCCAATTTTGATTCAACTTTGAAGCAAGAACAAGTTCTTTCTTAAACACGTACCAAGATACCATAGTACTACTACCAAAAGAGCGATACCAGTTGTTAGGCAGAAGTGCAGAACCATAAAGTACTTAGCTACAAATTACTCATACAAACAAAGGTAACCATCAGAGACTTGAGGAAACAGCACAGAGCTCAATCAACCTTGACACTAAGCGAACTCATCATCGTCAAACGCTATAAAAACTCATATGCCCTTCGGAACGAGTAGCTGCTCTCCTAGGTCGTCTTCGTCCGCAAACTGCATTGAAGATCAAGTATATCAATCATCTTGTTTTAGTTTGTATCCTAAACTTGCTTGCCACATTGCTCCTAATTCATTATCTTAGGAAAAGCTCATTAACTAAAAGATTTTTTTTTTTTCTTTTACCTAAAATATGGATGCTGCAGTGCTTCTCCCGCCTTAATCCGATTTCTAGGGTTGACAGCCAAAAGTTTCTGAAAAGAAAAAAAAAAAGAAAAAAGAAAAAACAGAGACGTCACCAATCACCAATATTTTGATTATTAGTACAAGACTATTAGAAAGGCAGTCACTTACCCTCAAAAGATCATTTCCAACGTCATCTAATCGAGCGTGGGAAAACCTAATATCAGGATAAAACACTTTAGGACAGTACGGATGGGAAGTAATATCTGGCCAGTCGACCGGACTTCCAAACAACCTTCAAATAAAAGACGTATAAAATAAATCAATACATTGTACTTTTTCGTATATTAGGATTAATAAAGAGATGTTGTTTCTTCTACATGGTTATTGGTATATGAAGGTCAATCTTAACACTTAATACGAACAAAGTATACGGGACAATTTTTGGTTATCAACCTTACTGGAAATTTGATATAACAAGATCATCTACACTTCGTCAATGCTAAATAACTTTGACAGACTTGCATAAGCATTGGAAATGCAATACTAGACGAGACATTAGCAAAGGTTGTGTGATTATGAACATTTATTCTCTTAGCATTATTTGAATATGCCTATACGCCGCTACCCGTAGTTTACCAACATAGATATAAATTAGCCATGATTCGACAAATTTAGGTACCAAATTGGCGTATATGGTAAAAGTAACTCTTATTACACTGATTTTTCATCAAATTCTCGTAGACGTAATAACCCCACTTATATTACAACTGTTTCATTATTCTTTTCAAATTATTTGATTTGTTTCACAGCCTGTCATTTTTCTTACAGTAATAATTGTGCCAAATACCCAATGTCTCACAATTGGTCTAGTCGATCGATGACTGGAATGGTTGACCGAGATAGAGAGTATTAATTTATGCGTTCACTTCATCACTAAGTCATCGTCCTATATGAGTATACCTTATGGTGTTATGTCACTTAATCGGACTAGTCGATAATTCGAAAGTTCACCTCGTCATTGTACTATATGAGTGTACCTTATGGTGTTATGTTGCATAATCGGACTAGTCTATAATTCGAAAGTTCACCTAGTCGTTGTGCTATACGAGTATATCTTATGGTGTTATGTTGCATAATTAAACTTGTCGATAATTCGAATAGTTCACGGGGGTCGCCCACCCATCACTAACAAGTCTAGCTAACTAAAAGTTGCTTAAGTCGATTGCTCCTCCAGTGATTCATATGGTGTAGTAAACAATTAATAACAAGCCGAAGTCAAAATCAATAGCCTTGTCGAATTACTTGACTCTCTTTTAATGCAAGTATCTCGGATCGTATCCCTCCGGTCCAAATTAACTTTCGAGAAGTTAAACCAAATAATAGGATGAACTTTCCTTGATATAATCCATAAACTTTGAACTACACGAAACGGGGGTCAATTATTGATCGTGACATGCATAAAACGGTGACAAATAATTTTCAGTCTGTTATAGTGAAAATGAAAAAGGAAATGGAGAGGGTTTAAGGGAGGTTTTTCGAGGAAGAGTAAAAAAAAGTAAAAAGTGTTTGGTGGGGAGTTGTTTTGTCTGCATTTGAGCAGGTGGATTTGTATGGAATTGTTGTATGTGTAAGCTAGAAGCTTTTTTTTTTTTTTTTTTTTTTTTTTTCTGTCACATTTCTGAATTTGACCTTTTTGTTGCAAATTTATGAAAATTGTCGGGGGTTGGAAAATCAGAATGAACGAGTGAAGAAACTTTGGCACATGATAGTGTAGTAGTGTACTGTACATGTTTCAGTAACAATGTGATTTCATTCACCATGTTTGACAAAGGCTAACCAAAATGTTACGACGACATTCCTCCCAGCTCCAAAGATCTTAATCCGATATGCCTGTAGTATGGACGACGTATGGTGATACTCGTAATTTTCCAATAACATGTCAAATATTCCACCTTGGGCCAGACAGATCTTAGAAGCAATGTGGCGGAGATTAATAGTGTCTTATCTCGAAAAGCCAAATTAAATGAGAATGTATATATATGTCATATACATTTAGCCCTACTCGTTTATCAAACCAACCCAAACTTCGACTGCCTACGCCATACTACAACTATTGACTAGTACTAGTAGTATAGTACAACTAGAATAATAGTATGTGGTAACAATGTCTATGACTGTACAAGTATTGTCTCGTCATCATTCTTGTGATCAATGAAGAATTGAAGTACTATGCTTTTCTCTATATCAAGTGTTCTCTTCAATTTTTCAATTGGTTCATAATCGATTCCATCTTTGATCAAGCAAGATTTTTTTTGGTGAATATGGAAATAGGAGGTTCGAGTGAAGAGTAAAAAAAAGAGTAAAAAGTACTGGGGAGTTGTTTTGTCTGCATTTGAGCATGCAGGCGGATTTGTATGGGATTGTTGTGTACCGTATGCTAGAAGCTTTTTTTATTTTTCTGTCACATTTCTGAATTTGACCTTTTTTTTTTTTGCAAATTTATGAATATTGTCGGGGGTTGTAACTTGTAAAATCAGAATGAACTAGTGAGTGAGTATTTATGTAAGTAGGAAAATTACAAACTCTCTACAACAAACTTACACCTGTACACCTGTATAAAGTTAAAACTAATTTAACCAATACAAGGTGTAAAATCACTAGTTGCTTAGAATCTTGATAGTACAATTAACCATTTCTTGCGGTCCACTGCACAAACCTCACCACCACACCAAGGATCAAAAATTGTACTGCCACCTACTTTCCTTGTCCACACCTCACTCACCTACTCAATAACCAGTCGAGCAGGTCACCACTTCCAAACGAGAAATTACAGCTGTCCAAGGGAGAATGGTAAAAAGTAACCCTACTTATATTACCACAGTTAATCCCACAATCTGTAGACCGCATGCAGTACCGCACTATAAATAACACACTCACCACTAATTGGATGCCCCAATTTGTTACAAAACTGTGCATTAACCGGCAAAGTTTTCAAACAAAAGACGGTCTAAAATTCGTTGATTTTTAAAAACGTGTAATTCTTAAAATAACTCTCTAGAACAAACTTACAATTGTATAAAGTTACCCATAAAAAAAAAACAGTATAAAATTAAAACTAATTTAACCAGTCCAATTACAAAACTTTTAACTACACGAAAGGAGGGTGAATTATTGAAGGTTACATGCATAAAGACGGTGATAAATTTTCAGTCTGTTATAGTGAAAATGGAAATGGAAAGGGTTTAGGGGAGGTTTTTCGAGGAAGAGTAAAAAATAGTAAAAAGTACTCCATTTGGTGGGGGAGTTGCTTTGTCTGCATTTGAGCATGCAGGCGGATTTGTATGGAATTGTTGTGTACCGTATGCTAGAAGCTTTTTTTCTTTTTCTGTCACATTTCTGAATTTGACCTTTTTTTTTGCAAATTTATGAATATTGTCGGGGGTTGTAACTTGTAAAATCAGAATGAACAAGTGAAGAAACTTCTGGCACATGAAGTGTAGCAGTCTACATCTTTCAGTAACAATGTGATTTCATCCACCATGCTTAAGGCTAACCAAAATGTTACGACGACATTCCTAGCTCCCAGATCCAAAGTTCTTAATTCGATATGCCTTTAGTATGGACGTATGGTGACACTCGTAATTTTACGATAACATGTCAAATAATCCATATCTTGGGCCAGACGGATCTTAGAAGCAATGTGGCGGAGATCAATAGTGTCTTTTCTCGAAAAGCCAAATTAAATGAGAATGTATATATATGTCATATACATTTAACCTTACTCGCTTATCAAACCAACCCGAACTTGGACTGCCTACACCACACTCCAACTTTTGACCAGTACTAGTAGTATAGTACAACTAGTATAATACAGTGTACTATCAGGGTCTTGCAATAGTTTGAGTCTGTTTCTCGGTGATCAACCTATGGTAGAATTATGTCTCGAATTTGTGACGTTATATCGGAATCTGTTTCCTTGTTGTTAATAGGCTTTGTTTCGTAAACTAATACTATAATTAGTACTACTAGTAGTGATCAATCATGGATATAACATATAATGTACGAAAATCAATTTGTCCTAGACGAATGTGACACCTCGTTTCATGTATGTAGTTCAAAGTTTTTGTAAGAATTGTAATGAGGGTCATCAAGTCATCATCAATTCGTCCTAGACGACGAATGTGTCACATTTTTTATATCCACTTATTTAAGCATGCCACGTCGCATTGAGTTACATGTATGTCAATTTAACAACATTGCACAATTAAGTGATTAACCTAGAGTGCCTGCGGACCATTTACTAGCTCAATTAGCAAATTGCAACAAAAAAGAAGTCAAAATCAATAGCCTTAACAAATTGCTTGACTCTTCTAATGCAAGTATCTCAGATTATCGTATCCCTCCAGTCCAATCTAAGTTTTCGAGAAGTTAAACCAAATTTTACCGCGTCCATGATAAAATTACGAGTTCATAACAGTACATTCTGCTTTTTTTACGCTCCACTGCACCACCACTTTTTCATATCACCAACGATCAAAATTCATATTGCCAGTTTGCCACCTACTTTCTTTGTCCTCACCTGAGTCACCACATCCAAACTCTGAAACTCTTATACTGATTTTTCATCAAATATCCGGCGACGTAATATTCCCTCCCACTATTGTTTCATTCTTTTCAAATATATAGTATTTGATTTGTTTCGCAACCTTGTTACAGTGTATGAACGACTTTTATTATCTGCCATGGTTCACTGAGCTATTGGACTAGATACAGTACCCTATGTCGCACAATTGGCCTAGTCGATCGATAACTCGAATGGTTCACCGAGCTGAGATCGTCCACCCCCTAACAACGATAATTAAAATTTGCTAATGTCGTTTGCTCTTTAACTGATTTGTAGGATGTAAATGTGCGTATAGTAAGGCCAATCAAATTATTAGCCTTGTCCGCTTGTCAAATTGAATAAACACAGATAATTCACTTTTCAAATTGCGAGCATCTCATATTCCTCCGATCCACTCCAAAAATTAAACAAAATGAAATTGAATTAGTTGAGTGGTTAGAAAATTGCAACACACTCCCAACTTGGAAACACGCGAATTGAAGGTCAATTGAGTGCCAAGTTTCTCTTACACTGTAATTTCATCAAATTTCCGAAGACGTGAGCCCTCAGCCCTCTCACTGTTCCTTTTCAAATATTTTCACAACCTGGCATTTTTGTTAGAGTGGTTAAACCTTATCTACCATAATTCCCTGAGGTATTGGACTAAATACCCTTATACCCTAATGTCACACAATTGGCCTAGTCGATAACTCGAATTGTTCACCATTTCACCAAGATCATCCATCCCCTAACAATTGATCCTTCTACGGCCAAATCTCAATTTGTCGATATTAGGGAAATATCAATTATGTAATCATGTTCATATTGTGATTGATTGTAATTGATATTGTAAATTAGGATAGCTAAAATTATGGTTTGTATTTTAGGAATAATTATTAATGTGTTTTATATTGTATCCTAGATTAGCTAATCTGGGTAGTTCAACATTTATGTACTGAACTATACAGCAGTATCTTAAGCTAAGTGATGTGAGATTTAAACCAGCAGACATAATACACTCTATCTTCTCCTGATCCAAAGGGACGTTGCACAAATCGAGTGTACTTAAATGACTTATCCAATCCGTATGCCCAGGGGATAATGTTAGCCCACAGAATTTTAGGCGTAAACAGTTAGAACAAGACGGCTTTTCAAAGCGCAAGAGGCTGTCGGAGAGCAAATAGTTCTCACTCTCATATAAGTAGTTCCTTTCAAAGAGAAGCTCCAAATCCTCAATTCCCATACTATTAAACTGTTGAAGCCACCCATCAATATGGGAAGCATGTTCATTGCCAAGAATGTATTCGATTTTAACCCCACTTAAATTCCAACCTCTCCATACTTTTAGAAATTGATCAACAGCTCTTACAAACTTAGACTGAATAGTCTGATATGAATCCATGAATGTACGATGGCCACTTCCAAACACATTAAAAGCATCAAACACAAGAACAGAGCGAGAATCGCAGAGATGTCTCCACCTCGTTGACAATAACCGTGTTCTAACAGAATCCCTCAAAGTTAACAACGAGAGTATGTCGCACAGTATCTCATCAGGCAAAGCACTTATGCGGTCGTTTATCCTCCTTCTCTTTACCTGAAACAATCTAATCAAACAAAAAAAAAAAAATACATGAGAAAACTCTAACCTATGGAGCTTTCATATAGCCCTAAGAAGATGGCCTTCGCTTTTTATAATTCATGAGAGCACATACCTCACACATAGACATTCTCTATTTGGGCATTCGAATCACGAGATTATCTTACGTATCCTTATATTTTTACGTCCTCAGCTTAGACTTTTAGTTGGGTTGAGGTTTTTATAGAAAACAGCAATTGCCTTAAAAGAGCCTTCCATATCCATGGTTTTGTTAAATCCATACTCCCTTCGTCTTTTCTTTAAAACACCCCATTGCCTTTTTTTTTTTTCCAAGGTAGTGTGGGATCATGCTATATATAGAAAGAAACCAATGCCAAATAAGTCCTACGTGGAAGATTAATCCCCTCAATCCCGTAATTACAAAGTGAGACCACTTCATCGAATATATACGCCATAATAAACAAGCTCTTTTGAAGACGATTCGCTAGAACTTGAAATAATAATAATTGTAGAGCAAAGACTTATTGGACGAAAACCTATGATTGTGCCCCAAATCAGGCAAAAACGGACACTAACCTCCTTACCGGGTGATTAGGGATTGAGGGGGCTTCATCATCCACAAGCGGAAGAACTCGCACGCACCTCATATACATCAAACATCTAGGTAACTTTCATGGTGTTTACAGTGTGGTTTGGGCTCATCGGTGCATTTGGGCTCATCGGTGCATTTAGTGTCAATCTCATCTATGTCAAGGTTGATTCAACTCTGTGTTGTTTGCTCAAGTCTCTGATGGTTGGATAACGTTACTGTTGGACGTTGACACATTTTCTACAATGTGTTCAGCCAATTTCTACAATTGTGTTCTCCGTATGTAATGCTCTACTATTCTTTTCACATTCCAGTATGTAAACATGGAGGATTTGCGGCTACGTACACATATGTGTTTGCTCATGGGGTATTATAAATACCTATGTAAGTTGATGAGCAAAACATCATCCCACATCACTACTCACATCATTCCTTCTCTTTTATACGCTTAGTTTCTTCTCTCCGTTCGGGTATTGGTAATCCCATTTAGCTACCCATTTTGTGAGAGTTAAGCGTAGAGTAGGTTCTAATATTCATCGTTTATTCTTATATTCTCTACTGTCATTTTGAGTTATACCCGTAGAGAGTATCATTTGGCTATTCATCTGTAAACCGTTGAAGATCTTATTTTCGTAGTGGATATTTTGGCTCTCTCGCCGGTGGTTTTTTACCTATATTCATAGAGGGTTTTCCCACCTAAAAAGTCTAGTGTCATATTTTATTGTCTCTCTTAATTTATCATAAATCTTTGGTTTAATTTCTATTGCTTCTGCGCTCTGACCCCCAACAGTTACCTTTGTTAGTATGAGTAATTTCTAGCGAAGTGCTTTATGGTTCTGCACTTCTGCCTAATGCAGGGTAGACAACCTATGAACCTAGCTCCAATCTGAGTCAACTGCTGAGTTGCTAACTCAACGTCAACGTGTTCTTATGACCCTTTTGTGCTGGATTTTATTCTTGGTGTCTATTTAACCTCAACAAATAGCGTGAAGTGAAGTCATCATACTCACACGAATCCCCAAGCTGAAACGAGGGTGAAAGGCAATAAAATCGAAGAAGCTGGTTGCCTCAGGCCCTCAATGGTAAGCATAACCCCATATCACTTAGGGGATGTATATAGTATGGGATGAAACACTAGTAAGCTCTTAAAAATGCAAATTGTTATTGCCTTTCAGAATTGTTGTGACCGTGTGAGTCAACAAGCTAAACCAAACTACCAGAACTTTAGTTGATGCCATACCCACTTCTCATTTGACAATATTTGTTAAGTGCACAACACATAGCGCGAAGACATCAAGCTCATATATCAGAGTGCGCGTACAAAGGAAATCAGGTGCTACTCCTTTCACTCTCCAACGCACTCCCTCTCCTCCGAGAGTCAAGAAACAACAACTCTAGTACGACCATGATATGACTCTCCAATACTCCCAGGTCCTACCCCTTATAAGTTAGGAATTATCAACACGGCTAATCTACGGGTCACCAGAATTTTAAGTACTCCGTAGATGCCTTGACAACGAACATGCAAACAAATCTCAAAGAGATCGAGAACTAATCAAATCCACCACATATGGCAAACTAGATATTTACAAATTACGAATCTGGAATCAACAATGCGATTGGAAGACACAAACATATCAATACATAAGACCATGTCTAGTAACCAGGCCACCAACATTCCATCCTTCAAATGTTGCTAAACTTCATTGCCACATGCCTATCAGTCTATCACCTCGCAATAGGCAAGGAGCCTTCGAGACACTGTATGACGTCAATTTATAGAAACATGTCCGTAACAACTCACACATGACACATCCAAGTTCAATTGACAACACCAACAATACAAGAAACATCAATCAATTAAACAAGCAAATCATCCTAATTGATAGACGCGCTGATATGTCAGATTTCCATCAATAGACGGCTGGATATGCCAGATTCAGCTATTACAATTGCATGCACTTCCATTATCCATGAATTTTGTTTCTCCACTCTATACACAGTTCCAAATTTGAAATAAGCGAATAAAAAACGTTTCATACGGAGCCCGTGCGGTGCACGGGCATTTTCTGCTAGTATTCTAAAGTGTCTTTACTACAACAACCAAATTCTACTACCACATATATTAATTTCATTATTATAATGTAATTTTTTTTTCTTGAAATAACATGATGTAATTTTACTCTAGCTACTACTACTTTTTAAATGCAAATTAATTGTAGGATTTATTGTCGAACCACATTTGAAACTATAATTTAGATAAACCACACTTTTTAATATGTTGCCTTAATTACATCTTTTAATATACAACATAAATCTTATGATGTAATTATATGATATATACTGTACGTTATGTTGTGACATGATATCTTATCTTATCTTATCTTCTCTTATTGGTGAGACTAAAGTCGCGATTATCTACCAAAAACAAACCTAAATCCTAACAACAGTAGTAGGGAAGTAGGGATCGAATCCACAGGAAAATGGGGTGTCAATTATGGTGAATTTAAGTGCCAAAGTAACAAGTAATGGGATTTTGATTGGGTGATCGTCAAACTATCTAAAAGTAAGAAGTACGAATTATGAATGTAATTTAGGAATAGAACGGATCTTGATCAATTAATTCCCACAACGCACTGACTAATTGGTCCTAGATGTCACTATTCTTTTATCAATCTCAATTACTCTATCACAAATTTACTTACTTCTTATTTATCACTAACAGGGACTTACTTACTTCTTATTTATCACTAACAGGGACTGACTTACTTCTTATTTTCTCAATTTCTCACTAACAGGGACTGACTTACTTCTTATTTATCACAAATTCTTCTAGCATGATTATTGATGAAATTGATTAAGAAAAGTTCAGAAGACTGCACATCAACAACCATAATTACGAGATAAAAATGATTACGAGAGGCAATACGAACAAACGACATGAATATGAAAATTTAAAGTTGAGGATTTTGACCTTATCGAAAACTTGAACAGCGGGAACTTGAACAGCGGGAGGAAATGGAGAGAGAATGGTGACCGTAGCCCAGGTGCTATTGGAGGCTACAAAGTAAAACTTGTCATACCGTGTAAAAAACATCTCCGGCACGCCTCCGTGGAGACGGATTTCGCCTTGGTAAAGCACTGAAGCCTCGTTGTCGGAAAGCTTCTGCGAAACGCCGTTGTATCCGAAGATACCATCAGCAATTGGTGATACCTCGACACCGCCGGCTGGGACACCTTGGGTGTCAATGCTTATCACCAAACCGTTGAATTGAGGCTGTCCTTTTGGTTGTAGAATTTTAGAGGGGAGGAATAGTGAGAGTAAACCATGGAGAAGTTTACTGATAAAACTTGCTCATAAACCTTC
>JBBYHQ010000003.1:960629-972592 GCA_038382645.1 Spergularia azorica
CGACTTTTCACTTGGTCGTTTGACCCTAAATTCATATGCTAGCAAAGAGCTTGTTAAATCATCAAAGGTGTATTTAGTCAAATCCTTTGATTCTTCGATTGCCGTAACAACATGATCAAAGTTTTTGTTCAAACTTCTTAACACTTTGCTCACAAGTGTCTCCTGACTAATTTTTTCACCATATGATTTAATTTGGCTAACAATTTGAGACACCCTAGACAAGAAATCCTCCACAGATTCCTTATCTCCCATGATTAATGTTTCGAAATCACGGCGTAAAGCTTGTAAACGTACCTTAATCACCCTCTGATCACCCTTGTAATCCTGCTTGAGAATCTCCCAAGCCTCATGAGCCGAGCTCGCAGCGGAAATTCGGGACAATATATCATCATCCAACGCCGACTGAATGAAGAGTAACGCCTTTGCATCCTTCTTGCGATTCTCCTTCAGTTGCTGATCCGGTACCAACGGTGCCGGGTTCGGTTCATCGTAACCGTTCTCGACCAAATCCCATAGCTCTTGGGACTTGAACAGAGTCGTCATCTTGAGACTCCAAAGATGATACTTGACCCCTTTGAAAGCTGGAATCAGAGGTGAAATTGAAGTATTTGCACCATTGTTAGCCATAGTTTCACTCGTGTGTTTGCCTCACTGTGTTTCACTCTTCCTCTCTCTTACTTTACTCTTTTGGTTTGATTGCCCAAATAACAAACCCCACCACCAGTAAAGAAAGGGTTGCACGTTACTCCTTCCTTTTTTACTGGCTCTGATGCCAAAATATGTTGGAGATATTTTCAATAATAGTAAAGTGGAGGAAAGAATAATATATTTGCTAATGAAACTCTCAATACTTCAATCAATCAAGAATAAAGAATGCCTAAATATATAGGCTTACAACTCAACAAAACACTACTAGAATTAAGAAACTAAACTCTAAATATTAGCTAAGTGGTAAACGTGCCCCACTATCCTAGTCCACTAACAACTAGCTAAACACATGCTAACAGAATAACAATTTATTGACCAAGTAATTAGGAACTAACTAAACAACTAACTTAGAAGCATATCAATTAACAATCAAGTCACTATCAGGGCATATCTTGATTAGATGTATCATTTTTATTTTTCAGGCCATCCGTATTTTGATCCAATTAATCAGAGATCAACACATATGTACTCAAAATTAGGGAGTAACATGACTAACATCTAACAAGCATAGATTACCAGATAGGTGTTGAAAGGTGATCCTGGTCGTGACTCGCAAATATGGCATTGTTGATTATACGAGTATTGGACGTGGTGAAGGAAAGTTTTTAGGGTGGGTGGCAGATTAAAGCCTCAAAATTGGGCGAAGCCTTCAAACTTCAATCCCTCTGGAGATAGGCCTGCAGCGTGGGCGCTGGCTTGCCACAGTGAACAGTCCAAACTCCAGTCGTTCAGAGAAGGTGCTAAGCCTTCACGCAAACTAGTCCACATTTTTAATTGTACACCTGACCCGACTCAGATTGGAGCTAGGCTATCAACCTTGTATCAGCGTAAAATCATGAAGGGCATCACAAGTTACTACTACATTTTAATCTACAAATGAGAAACGAAATGCCATCTTGGCCAAATACGATACAGGACAGAGCTCAATCAATCGACCTTGACATTGAGAATATCCTAGTTCATAGAGCAAAGGTGCCAACCATTTTACTCAAATTGGAGACAGGCTAATCTACACTGCATTAGCGTAAAATCTACAAATCAGGATTGAGTACCAAAGAAATGGCCTTACTTAGCCGAGTTGGCGTGGACAAGACAATGCAATCTTACCCTTAAAATCTGCCATTGCAGGATATGACATTCAGTTAACTCAGGCATGAACGACAGCAAAACACATCCAGAAAGAAATAGTTCAAAGGCATAAAAGCCACAGCGAAAAACTCAAGTTTAACTCAGCAAAAACATAGTGTACTACTTAGGCTAGATAACTCCTCAACCAATAAAGCTCATATATAAGTCATAGTAATACTCGAGCAAAAGCATAGCTCAATCGACCTGGACATGGATGATATCCTTCCTCTCCTCTTCCTTGACTTTGGGAATCTTGACCTTGAGCAATCCATTCTTCATCTCAGCTTTCATCTCAGACATCTTGAGTGTGTACATCATCGACATCAGGTTGATCCTTGCAGAGATACTGTTGGAAGTCTTCTCCTTGTCATGCTCCTGCAGCTCGGGGTCATTCTCTCTAGCACCCTTGATTACCAGAAAGCCGAAATCCACATACACCTTGACAGTCTCCTTGCTGACTCCAGGCATGTCCATCTTGATGTACACTGCATCTTCCTGTTGTTTCAGCTCCCATGGCTTGCAGTAGTCCTTGTCAGTTCCTGCTCCTGCTCCACTCGGGACAGTGGTGAAGAATGGCTGCATCTTTTCCTTCATCTCAATTGCTGCAGGACTGTACGTGGCTAAATAGAAGTCATCTGCTGACAAAACAATGTCGAAGGCAGAGCTAAGAGTCAATAAGATATATCGATCTTTTACATTGTTACATGAAAATTAAAACACTTGCACACACACATAT
The DNA here is from genome assembly GCA_038382645.1 of Spergularia azorica. Classification (NCBI taxonomy): domain Eukaryota; kingdom Viridiplantae; phylum Streptophyta; class Magnoliopsida; order Caryophyllales; family Caryophyllaceae; genus Spergularia; species Spergularia azorica. Next base: position 963,202 of record JBBYHQ010000003.1, read on the forward strand.
AGGCTTGTAAAATCCTCAATGGAAAGGGAAAACAAACAGCATAACATACTTCACGACAAAGCACGAAAATTAGATGTAAAAACTATCTTTGGACTTGAACTTTAAAAGCTTCATAAAAGCAAGCACGCTCTAGAGGTTCATCTCTTCCATTCAGAAACACTTTCCAAAAGAGAAAAAAAAAATTAAAAAAACAGGAAGAATCTGCATTATGAAAGACATGTATCTCATATTCTCATGGTATCACCAGCATATGCAAAGAATGAACAGGCTTGAAAGACCCCCCAACTCGATCAACAAGTGAAAAGGGCGGGAAACAAACAACATAACAACATACTTCATGCAAAGCACGAAAACTGGATGTAAAGACTATCTTTGGACTTAAAGCTTCATGAAAGCAAGCAACACGCTCTAGAGATCCGTCTCTTCCAGAAAGCAGTCAAACAAAGCAAATCACATTAATACTATTATCCATTCAGAAACATCAGCAAAAACTTCTTCATAACCATTAAAGATGGGAGAATTACTTTTACTTCACAAACATTAAGGGTTTAAGTATATAAGTAATGTATCAGCAACAAAATAAGAAACCTATCTCCTCCAACAAAAAAATAAAAAAAATTGAACGGGCGATATGAACACCATAAAGGTTCCTTCTTGCGAATCCAAATTTGAGAATATGCTCAAATTACTTCCAGTGGCGCAAGAGATTATCGAACCAGGTTTCTTAAACCGAAAAAGCTAGAACTTTCATATTCGATAACAAGAGAAATCAGTTGCTATACACTATCCACAAATCACAAGCAAGCGTCTTCTATACACACTATCCACAAATTACCAAGCATCTTCATCGGGCATATAACACGGTCAAATCAACTTTGAACATCCAAAATTTCCAGAAAATCAAGCTCTTCTTAGACAACAAATATCAAGCTATATTCAAATTACAGTACATTCATAATCTTTCGAAATTCACAAACCATGGGGGTACGGTAACAAGTAGCAAAATCAAACAAAGGGGCGAAAGTGTGACCGTTACACTTTCTATTAATAAACAGACTCACATACTGACATCTTTAATCTATCTAGGGTGATTAATCATCCACCAAAGCCAACAATCCATCAAAATCATCAATCCATCAAATCATCATTCAATAGATACAACCTCATCAACAATAAACCCAGAAAAAAAAAAAAAAAAAGCACATCAATAATAAACCCTGAAAAAGCTCATTAACATGATATGAACATGAAATCAGAAACAACCCAATCATACAAAACCCGGAAAAAAAAAACCCCACCCAAATATATCTAATATAAACAACAAAAGTTTCCCATGTATATAAAATCATCATGTGTAGAACAAACCCAAACGTTTAACCCAGGATTCTCACAAGTATAGAAATAACAACAATAAACAAAATAAACCATTAATAATAAACAGAGCAAAAAAATAAATGAAAGGAGGAGTATTGAAGAAGAGTTAAAAATGAAAGTGGACCTTCATCAGCAGAGGAGAGAGACTCGAGGTCATAGTCGTCAGCACCACCGTAGAGCTGGTGGGCGAGGAGAGACAAACCACTGGGCAAGAAGACGGGACCCCCGGGAGAAAAGGAGGAGGCGGCGAACGGCGGAGGAAGGGTGAAGCTCCGGCGACGGCGAGAAATGGGGAAGGGGAGTACAGGCAAACTCTTGTTCATCTTTTTCTGTCTCTTGTTATTAGAATTCCTCTTCTCTCCCTTTAATCTTTTCATTCTTTCTGGGTGTGCTTTTTGGTGTTGTAGAAGAGTGATGAAGAAAATGAAAATTGTGGTTGAAGCTTCTCTTCTCTGCTTTGGAATTGTTTATATATTCCAGTACAAATTTACTGCGGTGAATATAATTGACAGCTGTTAATTTGGGAATGTTCTCGAGTGTTAGGAGTAATTTACCGTTTGATGAAGTGGCGATGAAATGGGTGGTGTACACTGTACAGTAGTGCTACAGTACAGACATACAACAGTCCACTGAATTTAGGTGGGCAGGTAAAATGTGTACAGTACTTTTCTGATGCATATCTGTACCACGGTTTAAAAAAGAAGTGTGAAGTTTACGCCACATTTTAATTTGGGACTTGTACTACTTTTTGTGCATTCCTGATAAGGAGTAGTACATCTGTACATGTTAAGGAGGAATTTGGTGCAGTAACTAGTACACATGTAATTTGAGATTTGAGTATTATTTGTAGACGTTCGATAAGTCGATAACCCAATCGATGATCTTTGGATTTTGATAGTACGCTTGTTTAACATCGTTGAGACGTTGTTTAAGTGTGTGTTTTCGAAAGGAGGGGAATGCACCAAGTCCATGGTACGATCTCATGAATTCGGACATACATCTACAGGGGTGGCTGGCTGCAGTAAGCAGGCCATACTCGTGGTTTTCGACAGCTTAATTATAATTAGAAGCCCGCCTTGGCATCCACTTTGCAGGAAGGCAGGACACGTTAGAAACTGGTTCCAGGCCAATTTAGTCAGGGTACATTGCCTTAGCTTAGCATCAAATTATGAGGACATTGAAGCTTAAAAAAAACAGTAGAATGCCACGGGAAACCACACAACGGGTTGGCGAAATATGACAAGTCTGCCAATTTTGATTCAACTACGAAGCACGAACGAGTTTTTTTCCCGAAACACATACCAAATACCACAGTACTACTACTACTAGTAGCAAAAGACTGATACTGGTTTAGCAGAACCACAACGTACTGATCAGCTACATACGAATTACTTATTCTAACAAAGGATTAACCATCAGAGACTCGAGCGAACAAGACAGAGCTCAATCAATCAATCGACCTTGACATTGACAATATCCTCCCTCTCCATCTCCTCGATCTTCGGAATCTTGACCTTGAGCACACCATTCTTCATCTCAGCCTTCATCTCACGAGTCTTGTAAGTGTTCATCAATGTAATCATGCTGATCTTAGCAATGTAGATTTTGGGAGTCGACTTCCTGTCGCCCTCTAGGTCAGGGTCAGGCTTGGTCTCGCCCTTGATCACAGATGGATGCCATCCAGATACACCTTGACATCCTCTTTGCTGACTCCAGGCATCTCCATCTTGATATACATTGCATCTTTCTGATCTATTGCCTCCCAGGTAGTCTTCCTGCTGATCTTGTTCTTGTCAGCTTCTGTGCCTTTGTCAGCAGTGAAGAAAGCACCACCTGCATAGTAAATGGTAGTAATTAGGTAACTGACAGATTATGAAAGCAATCAATCGATATAAGCCGACATCAAGGCTAAGTATAACCCATAAATAATCAGGAAGCTAAGAGACTGTAATACGTATGTAGTACTCAACAAGCCAAAGCTAGGTTTTCGACATCATCAAAGTTATAAAGGTCATGACAGGCAGCATAAGCTTATAACCACTCAGGAAAACAGAAAATTCATGCAAGACCCCAGAGAAAAGACTGTACACGTACACAAGTAGTGCACAAAACAGCAAAGTAATTCTGAACAAGCCAAAGCCAGATATTTGAAAAATCATCATAGTTTAAGACCTCTGGAGATGCCTATTACCAGAGTAACCAGACACAAGCTCATAATTCTGAAATCACGGTACACTGTTCACATACATGTGACCTTAGTCTTCATCATTATTACCAATGAATCTCAAAGCAATTAGTCCAGGACAGAACCACAATTCAGGGAAACCGAAAAATTTACGAAAAACCAAAAAAAAAAAAAAAAAAAAAAAAAAAAAAAAAAAAGCTGAAAATTTACACAAGTAGTGCATATAACAACAAACTAAGACAATCTCCCAAAGACCAAAAACAGATCCAAAGATTTTTACTGCTACTAATTTAACCAACAATCATGTTCCATTCATTAATCATTATAGAGGTTACTCGTGTATATCACTCAACCAATACAATTGACAACATTAAATGAAGCACAGGAATTGATTTCAGCTATGAAACTATACGGGAATTGAACCAAAGAATTTACTCGAAATCGAAAAACATGTGCACAGATGAACAAATAAAGAAGAACCAATTGCATTTGAAAAATTCAAAAAAAAAAAAAAAAACATTTAAACCAGAAATCTTCAGAGTCAGATAACAAAGTAAATCAAACAGAACAGAAGATACAGAGCCATCAATAAGTTTCAAATAAGAACACAAAAATAAAGACACATAATTTCATTCAGTGAATATTATTAGCAAATACTTAAAAACATTTACCATCAAAATCACAACAATATATCATTCGCAGGAAAAAGAAATAAACAAATAACATGAGCAGAGCAGCAACATAGGCCAAATAGCAACATTTATTTACAGAGGAAAATAAAGGAGAAAAATATAAGTAAAACGTGAAACAGAGTACGGAAATATAAAAGCTTGATAAAGAAGTAAAGAGTGGGAAGTAGTTAAAGTTAAGTAAGATACCTTGGTCGTCATCGGCGACAGCGAGGATTGCGGATCCGAGACCGGGAATAGCGGCGGACTTGAACTCAGGACGGTTGTCGGAGCTCCGGCCGGAAGGGCTCTTCGGTAAGGACAGACCAAAAAGTGGCACTCCTCCGAATTCCATTTTCTCTCTCTCTTTTTTTTTTTTTGTTGAAATTAAAAGTGGTGTTGTGTGAGAAAAATAAGAGGTGTTGGTCTGCTATTTATAGTGCGGTCTACAGATTGTGTGATTAATCTGGGTAAATATCATTTAACTGCCTGTGGTAAGTTAAGTAGGGTTACTTTTTACCATATTGTACTGGACAGCTGTAATAATTTCTTGTTTGGACGGACGTGGTGACCTGCTTGACTGGTTACTGGTTAGGTGCTTGAAGTCATGACAAAGAAAGTAGGTGGCAGTACATATTTTGATCGTTGGTGTGTTTTCGGTGCAGTGGAGCGCAAGAAAAGGTTAATGTAACTTTATACGGGTGAGATCTGTTGGATAGAGTTGTTTTGGATTGGAGGGATACAATTATACGATTATACGATTTCACGTTGTTAATTTCACATTAGGAATTAGTCGAAGAACGATTGACATTAACAAATTTTAGATATCGTGGTCAGTGAACGGGCGAGTTCCATTGTCAAAAAAAAAAAAAAAAAGCCGGCTAGTCTGATTGTGCGACATTAGCTCATGTAAAGCATGGTTAACAGGAATGGCAGGTTGAGAAAGAATTGAAAAGGATCAGTGACAGGGAGTCTCCTCATTGCTTGCAGTTGAGGGATCCCCATCTTGAAGAAGCTCGACTTGAAAACATACATTCCTTTTGAGAAATGAGAAATGTTGAGCTCAATTTTTAATTAACAGCAATCCTAATCAGGGATATTAAGCATGACAAGCAACACAAGCCAAGGAAAAGTCACCCAAAAATCGAAATTAGCAAGGCATCACTCTAGTATACAGCTACAGCAGTTCTAGTTCAACCAGTTATTCAATCTAGATGCTGATTTTTCAAAACCAAAGTCTCAACACTTACCAAAAGCACCAGAATGTATCATCTGGAACTTAATACTACCATTATTACTAAGATTTAAGTATCATCCATACTCACTTACTCAGACCAAAAAAGCATAGGCATAGCTCAAGACTGATTAGGCAACCTTAACATGCAGAATATCCTGCCTCTCCTCGTCCTTGATTTTGGGAACCTTGACCTTGAGCACTCCATTCTTCATCTCAGCCTTCATCTCAGCAATGTCATGCGTGTGCTGCACCATCATCATGTCAAACCTGCCAGAGTAAGTCTCCTTGTCATCCTTGAGCTCAGGGTCGGACATCCTCTCGCCCTTGATCACCAGACTAGTGCCCTCCAGATACACCTTCACATTCTCTTTGCTGACTCCTGGCATGTCCAGCTTGATGTACAGGGCATCTTTCTGCTGTATCGCCTTCCATCCTTTGTTTGTTATTATCAGCTCTTGAGCCACTCGCATAAGCTGGCTTCAGTTCCTTCATCATCCTTCCAGCAGCTGTAGTTCCATACATGTCATCTGCCATACAAATGTCCACAGCAATACTTAGGCAAACCATTGAAGAAGTAATTCCATTACAACGACTTGTACACGTAGAGGCAGCTAGACATATATTGATAATCTCATATCAACTTCAGAATGTCCAAATAGTAACACTCAACAACAGACAAAACTCGAGATTTTTACAAAAAGCTTCAAGTATCTGATGGTTCTACGTAACTATTTTCATGAGTGATAACAATAGGCAAGAATCTATGCAAAGCCAATTACCAGACACAAGTTTCTCAAAAAAAAAAAAAAAAAGAACAGTCTCCAGCTGATCTTCTCAAATTTACTCTACAGTGTGATCTCGTCTTCAAATTCTTGTTTAATAAGGTTATGGAATTATCACAAACAGAGAAGCTCAACCAAGAACAGAAAAGCTACACGCGTTTACTATTTTAACTCACTGGATCGATGAACTTGAATCGTGCAAAGATGCAATCTTATCAGGCTACTTGACATGCTATACTGCTCGCAATTCAGACACCCTATATCACTTCCATACAGAAATCAAACCCAGCAAAATCATAAAGATAAATACATTATGCCAATGACAGGTTGCGGTTGAACAAATGATTTGGTGATAATGCATCAGATACCAACAATTACGTTCCATTAGTTGCACAGATTTGTCATGTAAATCTCATATTTACCAAAAAGGCACAAAACCACTGCATCTTTTCCTCTAAAGATTGAGAGAAAACTTGACAAATACAGACTTCATCATCAAACAAAACCACATGTGGAAAGTATACAATCGACATCAATCAAGCACAAGCACTTGACCAAACAAATTAGAATATAATCGAAACCAACAAGGCAAGTATAGAGTCACAACTACACTCATGAAATTCTGTCCTGCCCCCATGGACATCAAGTGACCTTACTATAAAGGCACATATGTGAGTTGAAATCAAATATCTCAAAACAATTCAATAATTCATAACTCAAGAACTTAACGCTGACATCCGAAATATCTTTATCATGATTCATAAACCTTCATCGTAACAAATAGTATGTGCAAAGTAACACTCAACAACAGACAAAACTCAAGATTTTCAGAAAAAGCTTCAAGTATCTGATGATTCTGTGTAACTATTTTTATGACTGATAACAAATGGTAAAACTTCAAGCAATAAGTATTACTAGGCTCAAGTTCCTCAAAAAAAAAAAAAACACTCAAGCTGATACTCTCGGGTCATTGCAGGATCATAAACAAAGAATTTTAAGCAAGATCAGAAAAGCTACACGCGTTAACTATTTCAACTTATTGGCAACGATGAACTTGAATCGTGCAAGATGCAATTCATGCTGCTTGACATGCCAAACTGCTAGCAATTTAGACACCTATAGGTTATATCACTTCCATACAGAAATCAAATCCAGTAAAATCACAAAGACATTATGTCGATTACAGGTTTCGGTAGAACAAATGGAATTGGGACAATGCATTGCAGACTGAAATCCAACAATTACAGTCCATTCATTCCACAACTTAGTCGTGCGAAAGCTCAAAACCTTAAATCATTTCCTCTAAAGATTGCATCCCACAACAAGATAAGGCTTAACAAACAGAGACTTCATCAAACAAAATCACAAATGGAAAGTATACAATCAACACAAATCAAGCACTCGAACACCCAAAATATAATCGAAACCAACTACTCCCACGGCTTTCCGCCCTGCCTCCACGGGCTTACTATCAACACACAAATCAAATATCTCAGGATAATTAATCAATCATGATCTTAATCGTAATATCCGAACAATCAACTTCATCACAGCAATCACATTAATCATTTCATTTCCAAAGCATTAAGCACCCACAACAGACTAATCTCAATATATCTCAATATAAGTTTGAAAATTTACCAAAAAACCAAGCAAATCCATCATCCATGAATATTCAAGCATAAGATTCATACACAAATCCTCGGAGAAGTTATCAACACAACACTTCATTTCTTACCCAGAATAATCCATGAATCAATAAACTTCAAAATCTCCCCCAAATCAATTGAAATCCATGTACATTGCTAAGTACTCTACAAACCTAAAAAAAAACAACCGTTGTATTTTTATTTTTTTTAACACATTCGTTATGACGATTAATCTGAAAATGATATCCATAGAAATAGAAAAAAAAAAAAAAACAATTCTTTGAGGAAAAAAAAAAATCAATAAATCGCAGTAATTTTCTTAAACCCCTGCAAAAACCCCCAATATTTTTTAGCTAGAAATTACCGCACCATCAGAATAATCCAAAATAACACAAAGGTAAAAAAGAAAACCACTAAAAATTACACCATAGAAGAGCATAGATAATTCCACCAACAACAACAAAACAAAAAAACAAAAAAAAGTAATACTCGTATATATGAAGAAGCGGGGAAAAAAAAAAAAAGTAAAACCAAAAATAGTAAGACAAAAACACAGGGAAGACTCTCATCATCATCACTGTATTCTGGGCGGGCGAAGGGAGAGAAACCACCGGGGAAGTTGGGGTTGCCGTAGCGAGCAACGCCGAGCATTGGTGGCGGAAGGGTGTGAATGATGGCGGAGGTTGTCGTCGGAAGAGTGTGGCTGATGACGGCGGAGCTTCGGCATGAAGTTACCTTCGGAACGAGCTGCAGAAAACGAGGATTCATCTCTCTCTCTCCTCTCTCTCCTTTCTCTCTCTTGTTCTCTTCTCTGTGAAAGTGTGAATGTGGTGGCAAAGTGACAGTACGAAAGTGGTATTAAAAATTGTGGGAAAGGACGAATAATAATCCAACGGTTTACTGTGAGCTCTTTTTACCACAGTAAATTTTTCTGACTCAAGTTACGTGATGACGTTTCAAGTTTATCTAGTAAAAATGCCTCGCAGGACCGATGAGTACTTGATACGACTCTTGGCTAAGAAAATTGTGCAATTTATTTGAAATAATGTGGAGCAACTAGAAACTCAATTTCATAAATCGATATGGCGTTGTTCGCACAATTTGTAACGAGATACTTATGAAAGTTGTGACACGTTTTTTAACCAATTCAATTTTATCACATACATGTATATAGTACTCCGTAGTCCATAACGCAAATTTAGACACATTTAACCTACCACTTTCAAAATATATAAAACGATTTTTACGATCGATATATTGATTATATACTTATTCAAAAGAAGAACAAACATTGTCACAATAAGTGTCATAATTCCGATCGTGGTAGTGTGAACCTTAATGTACTAATTAGCTATGGCTAGGGGTGTGTAAATGCGGGTTCGATTAACCGTTTGTCACTTTTTAGCCGACCTTAAACCGGTTCGGTTAACCGCACATCGGTTAAACGGATTTGTCGGTTCGGTTTAATCGGGTAATGTTTTAGTACGGGGACACTA
>JBBYHQ010000003.1:990213-1006228 GCA_038382645.1 Spergularia azorica
ATAGAGAGGGTGGACCGGATGAAGCGGGTGAGGTGGAGGCCACCGCCGGAGAGAGAGTGGGTGATGTGGCGGTGGATGAATGGGCGGCTGCGGATGAGTGACAACCACGCTCGGGATACACACTTGAAACGGGATAACGGCTTAACAGGTAAACGGAGGAGGATCTCGGTGATAATGTCTGGGGTAAATTTGGTGTCTTGGTCCGTACTTTTATGGTGGATACTCATCTTCTCCATTTTTTGTGTTTTTTCTGGTTTGAATTCAAAGTGTAGAGAGGGAAATTTGAGGAGAGGGAAGATGAATGAGAAGAAAAAAAAAACATATGTGAGACGTCAATTTCAAGTTTCAGCCTTTCACGGAAGTACAAGTATGCAGTCTGCAGTCTGAGGAAGGTGATCGTAGCCGTTGGTTTCTAGCTAATCGATCCGCGGTTACTTGGACGTTCAGGATACGAGGGCGCCATCTTGCTGAGCACGCATCTCTCTCCGTATTCTGTACTGTAAAAACATGGGATACCAAACAAATGAGATTTTACTGGAATACAGATCAGCACCATATGGTGAGAAGGGACTGTGAGGTAAATTTGTGCTTTTGATACATACGAGGACAATTTGTTGTGACCCCACTTTTGATACGTTAGTGAAGACAGGAAAATTGTATTAATCGTGTGGTAGAATTATTCCTACATGGACTATTGTGTTTCATTTGACAAAAGTAAAGATAATTTAACAATGGGGGATAGTAATTAGTAAGTGTGTGATAATTCTACCGAGTATGTTGAAATCAAATACTCCTAATTTTAAGTGACACCTACATAAGATTGATACTGTAACTTGGGACATTTAAAAGTTTCGGTTAGCAAAACCAATTGCTGGTTCGGAAGATCTTACATACGCTTATTCCTCTTTTTGCTTGGTTTTGTTGTGACTATTATCTACCATTAATCAACAACTAAGAGCCTCCAAAGTCGAAAACATTATTCAAGATCATTTACCGAACCATAATAATTAGCCAACCTGTTGAAAACTTTAATATGTGGTGAAAATGAAAATGATGTAGGTTATTACGTCCAGTTCCTCTCCCATTTCATATGAATTTTATTGAACCAATGTGTAAATGACAACTTTTGATTCTAATCCAATCTGGTCCAAACGAAGCTAAATAAACTGATAGATGTATCGATAAGAACGTGATGTAATGGTTATATAAAAAATGAACATGATTTATTTATTATGATAAAATCTTGTTTCAAAATGATGAAGTCTCAACTATGTTCACCTTAGGCGGTAAAATTCATAATAATGACTTACTAAATGCTCAAAATATAATCTCGACATATATAAATGTCGAAACATTGTAACAATCTATCTCGGCCGAGCCCATTAAAGCGTCACATTGTTCAAGCCCAATGGTTCGGCTATACACCCAAACCCAAAGGGCCTAAAATTACACAACCCCACCTCTAAGCTGTGAACTTAAGATGATTGACCATTGACGAAACCCAATTTTTGCCCGTTATTTTCCCTGGTCAACAGAACCAAGTTCAAACTTGTAAATCCTGAACAAAATCAACGCTTTTGTCACCATGGCTGCTTCTTCATCCTCCTAAGGTTGGCTTCTCATTCACACCTTAGCTTTAATTGCACTTATATCCCAATTAATTAATATAAAGTTCTTACCTTATATAATTTGTAGAAATTGAAGTGGAGAACCACCCTTTTCAAGATGATGATGATGATGAAGGTGAACAACCAAAAGGACCGTATGAATCAAGGCAAGTCAAAGGCGGGTTATATGTTCGGGTCGATATGCCCGGAGTTCCTTATAATCGGGTCAAGATTTTCTCATACAGTGACACTCGTACGGTCACTTTTAATGGCAAAGCCCCTGTATACATTACTTGCCCTGGTGACTCTTCTGAGAGGGTTTATGCTGGCTATGTTGTTCTTGATCGTGATCCGACAAAACTCGATATCGAAATGAGTGTTAAAAATGGCTGCTTAACGTTGTTTTTCCCTGGTGCTGAGGGTGTCCTGCACTTTTTTCCTTCAAAGAATGCCAGGGTTGATGATCGTCAATTGGAAAATCCAGGTCTCATATGATCATATCATATAGTATAATTATGAGGTTTTTGTTATTATTATTAGTATTATCTGAAAGATTGTATCTTTGTGCTTACGTTTTGTCACTGCGAATGTTTTGAAGGTTCAGTGATTTTCTGGCCTTGTGAGAGTTCTTCTGATGAGCAATTGGGCCATGAATCGAATGTCATTATAGGTACATTTTGCTCAACTTTAACATTGATTGATGAAATCGTTGGCAAATAGATTGTATGTTTTATATTTATTTGATTCATATTTTTGTAATTGAAGGTAAGATTATTGATATGATGGATCATGCACGCAACTGTCCTTGCTGCAAAGGCTCTCGAAAATCTCATTTGAATGGTAAAACATTTCTCTTGTTGAATTGAACTCATAAAAATTGTGTCTTAGCTTGTTAATGAAGGGTCAATCTGATGTCTGAACTTCTTTAGCAACATCATCTGAAATTTCTTTACTGTTTCATGTCGCAAATATTTATCTATGTGATCTACTTAGAGACTTGTTTTTGGCTCGTTGTTGATCGTCTAAGACATTGACAGTACTTCCTTTGTGCTCGGGTGGTTGCGTTACAGTTACACATTAGCCTTGGTTAGTGAATTGGAAGTTTTAGAAAGGAAAAAGGTTGAGGCTTGAGATGATGTCAATAGCTTCATTCTGACCGATTATGTTTGCAGGGTTTTTACTTGACCTGAAGAATGAAATATACAGTATAGTTGGAATGATTTTAGTCTTTGTATTCTGAATTATTGATCCTAAATGCAGTGATAGGAACTCAAAGGTATTCGTATACCAACCCGTATCAGCTATGTGGAGCACAAGGAGTTTGCGAACACAAGCTGGTGGAGGAGGGGACAGGGAAGCGTCTATATGTGAGGGTAGACATGCCAGGCCTCGAAGATAAGGATCCCATTTTCGCGGTTACACCAAAAGAAATGACAGTTTCGTATGAAGGAGATACCCGTAAGAAAGGTTATGTGATATTTCAAGGGGAGGGTAGGAAGCAACATCGTCTTGATCGAGGTGGCCGATACTACTCATGCTGTTTGCTCCTTCAATGTACTTGCTGTAAGATTGTTGATGCCACTCATCGAATACATGATGGTGTTTTGAGGATTACCTTCCGCAAGAAGCTTCACAATCAAAACACAATTGCCCCTGCATCCAGCTAGTTCGATCAGCATGTTTGCTATCTTCTAAACTTTTTTTTTTTTTTTTCTGTTGTCATTTGTACTGTAATTTGCTGAAAATCCTGTCCCTTGACACACTTTCTGCCTTCAGTATGATCCAGAACTGGTTGCTCATGTAAGCTTAAATTTCGACTGGAACAATATCGTTTACACTACTTGAATTTCGACTGGTACAATATCGTTTACACTACTTGATACTGCGCATTATATCATTGCATTCATTCAACTAATAAACTTCTGCTAATTTTGAGAATGATCGAATAAGATTATGGTAAAGTGCAAACAGCAAACTACTAAGCTTTAATTTGAAGAGCTACAAGAATACAAGATCATGTATGTTTGTCTGAAAGCTTGTGAATCAAGGTAGTGGCACCGTGGCAGTTGTTTGCGCTAATGTTTCCTTAGGCTCGCTGACTAAACCCACAGCACCATAGTCATATGATATCAAGCCGGATTAAGGCTCATCTCGCTCTTAGGACTGCACAAGTTAGCTCTTTAACTCTTTTATTTCTATCTTTTCGTACATTGCATGCATATATGATTGATCGATCACTACTACATGTATGTATGATTGATCGATCACTACTAGTAGTCTAATAACACGAGGAAACAGAGCGCAAATAATCCGGTGAGTGTTGATGTTATGGCCATGTGAACGTCTCAAAATTTTATGAGGAGTACAACTGTTCGGGTAGACATTTATATTTGGTACCACATACTGTGATACTACTAGTAATGTAACGTTTTTAGTTAGCCTTCGTCAATCAATAAAATCCGGCCATGGTGAGTCAAGTCACTTTGAAACATGTATACAAGTCATCTATTCATGTGCAATGTGCCAAAAGTTTCTTCACTTTTGATTTTGCTTTTGCAAACCCCAAAACAATATTCATAAATTTGCAACAAAATAGTCAAATTCAGATACTAGTATGTGACAGAAAAAAAGAAAGCTTCTAGCATACACAACAATCCCATACAAATCCACCTGCTCAAATACAAACAAAACAACTTCCCCCCTCCCCCCCACCAAATACTTTTTTACATTTTTACCCTTCCTCAGAAAACCTCCTCTAAACCCCTCTCATTTCCATTTCATTTCACCCATCTTTTCACCTTCTGCTGCAAAACTTTCACCACTTTCTCTCTCCTCCTTCCTCCTCATGGCTTCAAGTTCAGGTACCCCACATTTCTTTAATCTTTCCTTTTTTTTTTTTCATGTTTAATACTTTATTAATTATTTAATAAGTACTTAAGTAGTAGTTAATTTAATTAATTAATAACGTTGGATAAATTGGATTTGGACAGAAGATGAAATAATTTACCACACATACCAGTACAACGACATAACCGGCCCGAAAGGAGCATTCGAGTGCCGCCAAGTCGACGGTGGGCTGTACGTTCTGGTCGATATGCCCGGAGTCCCACCCGACGGGCTGACCCTCCGCCCGTACAGCGACACTCGTACGGTCACTTTCACCGGTAAAGCCCCCGTTCACTGGAAAAATATCGAGGATTCCGACAGGGTTTACGGCGGCTACGTTGTACTTGACCGGGACCCACTTGAGGTTGACATCAATACGGAGGTTAAGAATGGTTGTCTCCGCTTGTTCTTCCGTGATGCTGAAGGTTCCCTCCACAGTCTCGGCCCGAAAAAGCCCATTGATGACGTTGCTGATAATTGTGATGAAGATCCAGGTTCGATATATATACATTTTTTTATTCTTATATTGGAGTATTATTTAATTATTCTTCATCAAATTTATATAATCTGTTGATTTTTTCGTTAATGATTTTTTTTAGATCAAAATGCATATGAAGATATGGAGCACAGGCAATGTTTAATGAATGATGATGATCCAGATAAGGAAATTTCGTGGTAATTTAAATTTGTTACATTTCTGTTTTTGGATTAATTTTGGGTTTTTGGTTAGTTTAATCTGGTAGTAATTAATTACATGTAGTGTCACTAGTGTGTGTCATAAATGTGGATTTTAATTATGATTAATTGGCATGTTAATTACTAGAGCTGAAGAAATATCTTCGCAAAGTGTCTGAAGATTTCCCGACACCTTACAAGGCTCCAACAGCAGATACCATGAAAGGTGAGCTTCACAATAATTCTTTTGATTGTCGATTAATCCTCTTTCTCGGGTTTCTTTCTTTCAATTCGATTTGTTTCACAATTGTGTGTGATATGTATGTCTTGTAGTCGTAATTCAATTTTCGACATCCATGTAAGTCGATCTATCAACGTATGCTTGTAAAATTAATCCATTACTAGCACGAGTTTAAATTACTGATGATCGGGCCATTTAAGTATATGTAAATAATGTACGTGTTTGTGAATTGTGATCATGTTGTGTGCAACTGTGTACCTATGCTTTAATAATATTTGTCTGCATTACACTATTCTTAATTCTTATCATATGATTTGCTCTTAATTAGAATTTGTATAAACTCATAAGTTCTGTCCTTACATGGTGGTGTATATGGCATTATGGCCTGTAATTTAGGTGTGTAATACGTCATACCTGTAGCCGGCTATATGTCACCATGGTATGCTTGTAAAATGTTGAGTTGAGGGTTTAAAATTAAAGTACGAGTTTATGAACAACTGATCACTAGTACGAGTTTATGAACAATCGACCACTTGTTTTCAACTTACTATAACGATATTCATCTGAGACAATAATTTACATCTCTGTGGTTCATGTTTTTCATTTTGTTCTGTTCACACCATACTCTGAATTACGAGCAAGAAATGCTCATAGTGAGTTAGCAATACTGCATTTCCTGCTGATTACAACTAATTAACCAAATACTCTGTAGTATCAACCCCAAATTTCTGATTTTATGTTATATGATCTGCTGATGTATGTGAATGTGGCTTGTAAATTAGGTGTGCGTGGTGGTAACTTTGCCCATATCAACCCATTCGTGCTGAGTGGTTCAAAAGGATTTTACGAGGCGAAAACAGTGTCAGGTGATAACAGTGGCCTTAACAATTGCACCATCTTCACCAGAGTGGACATGCCTGGCCTTGATCCTCATAAATACGTTGCTCATCCTAAGTCAAAACCTTTCGGAGGCAGTGAAATCATCTTTGAAGCTCAAGGTCGGAAAGAGAGCTGCCATGATGAGGGTGGTCCAAAATATGTGTACATGGGCTACCAGAAATGCTCTTGCTGCATGAATATCAAGCTCGAGGAGGTTGTCAAGGACGGAGTCTACAGAGTTCTCTTCCTAAAAGTTCGGGTTGGGGACAAGCCAACCAAAAGGCATCTCATGGATTATTTTGAGTGATTGCTCGTACGTATGTCTTTGAAGATGAATCTTAGACGTTACTCTATCTTCTTTAATCGGCTTGTTAAACTTCTCTGTAGTAGTATTATTATACTAGTATGTATCAGAGTTCAACTATCCGAATTCCGGAAACCGTATTTTGATCAACCATCTATGGCATGGATTACTCCTATTATGGTGTTTGAGAATCAATTGATCCGAATACACAGTTAGCTTGTTAGTGCTGCATTTTCATGGATGTTTATCACGATTTCTGAACAAAAAGAAATGACATGAGGAAATAAATGAAAAATTCGTCGCCTGAGAGATTCGAACTCTCGCGGGGAAACCCCATGTACTTAGCAGGCACACGCCTTAACCACTCGGCCAAAGCGACA
The DNA here is from genome assembly GCA_038382645.1 of Spergularia azorica. Lineage (NCBI taxonomy): Eukaryota > Viridiplantae > Streptophyta > Magnoliopsida > Caryophyllales > Caryophyllaceae > Spergularia > Spergularia azorica. The sequence continues at coordinate 997,186 of JBBYHQ010000003.1, forward strand.
CATTAGTGTTCGTTGTCAAACTAATTCACTGTAATCCCATCATTTCGATTCAAAGTAACAATTATGGTTAATCATATCGATCTAAGTAACATGTATGGTACATTTGAGCAAAAATTCGATCCATAGTTAATCAAATCTGAGTAACAATTATGGTTTCTGATCTGAATGCGTACAAAATAACGTCTTATTTCAATTTGAATCATCTAAATTGGAAGGTGTGTTTAAGTTAGTTTGTTTCCAAATCATAAGATCAAATCATGTTATCGCGTGACGGAAAGGATGGGACAAAAGAGCACGCATCCCAAATGCTAACGATTTGTTGTCGATATCTTGATAATAGATTAATAACTCCCTTTTTTCACATTATTGGATTGACATTTTACATGAACGTGGTAATTTACGATTAGAATATTGCTCCGCAATCAATATGTCATGAAATAGAAATTAAAAACTGGTCTGTATCCGAAAAGCATTATTCCACCATAGCTAAAAACGTTACTCGATCGTCTCCGTAAAATCGTATGCAAGCCCAAAGTTTCATTTGTTAAGCAAAATAAGTTCGTACTGTTACAGCTGGTTCCTTCAATCCACCATTTTTTTCTTATTACCTGCTAAAAACAAAAAAGGGGTAAAACCGTAAAAATAAATAAATAAAGATCCTCACTCTGTAAAAAGTCCAGAGCTTGAAAAATTACTCACACAACTCAGTATTTAATCAAACTCATTTCTCAGAAAATCTTACCTCCCAGAAAATTCTTCCAAAATTTTACGCCACATCAAAAATTACCAGCTAAAAATGGCATCAGCTCCTCCATCATCATCTGGTAACATTGCAGCAGCAGCTCCACCTTCATCTGGTAATTTTTAATTACTAATTACTTTCTTCACTCTGTTTCAACTCTAATCAATTAATCATCTTAATATGAAAAAACGTAATAATCTTTTACTTAAAAACTTGTAGAGGAAGTCAAACCACACCCATATCAACAGTTCAGTAAGGGTCCACGTGGCGCATACGAGGCAAGACAAATTGTCCCAGGACATGACGGCGTCCCATCCCACGCACCTGGTGGTTTGTACGTCCGCGTGGACATGCCAGGTGTTCCAGAGGGCGGCTTCAAGGTGGTTCAAAAGCCCGACAGCCGTACCGTCACATTCACCGGAAAAGCACCAGCGCCGTGGGCCAACGTCGACTCCTCCGACCGAGTCTACGCCGGTTACGTTGTCCTTGACCGTGGCCTCGACGAGGTGGCTTTCGAGTCGTTCGTTAAAGATGGTTGTTTCCGGATGTTCTTTCCTGGTTGTGATGGGTCCCTCCATTTTCTGTCCCCCTCTAACCACAATCCCACCGTCGTCGGCGACAACGACGAAGATGATAGTTCAGGTGAATACAGCTAGCTAGCTTGCTTAATAAGGCTGGGTTAATTTTTCATAATCTTTTTTTTTCTAACGAAACGTTAACAAATGAAAAGAATGGACGGAGTACGATGACTAATTAACAGTGAATATAATGTGTGCGTGTTGAATGCAGTGGAGTATATGGAGCTTGGTGGTGAATACAGTTGCAGGATTAAGTGCATAATTACTTACATTGAACATGCACCTGAGGGCGAATCTCGTAAGAGTGTACTATTCTTTCAAGTATTGCACATAATTAAATTTTACTTGATTTAATTTTTTTGCCCTATGCTTGATTTCTGAGAGATCTAAAATCTTCAATTGCAACTGAAATTATTTCATTGATCAAATTCAATTCGATTTGGTGGACGACGTTATTAATCTCTTCGTAGGAATTGAATTGCACTTTTTGGGCATTTCTTTTGAATATTTATTTCTCGGTAAGTTGATTGTTAATGCTTGGTTTGAATGGGTGACGAGAGACGTCAAATTAAAGGTTAACTTAACAATTGGAGGGAAGGGAAGGAGTATTTGTTTATACTCGGTCTTTTTGCCGTGTAATTCATTGTACGAAAGAAATGTGCATTGTATGAAAGGTCAAAGCTAAGGTTGATTGAAAATAATCCTTTGAATTGATTAACACATTTACACATCCAAAGTTAACAAATTTGCTAGGGATTTCAATGAATTGTTTCTTCAATTGTTGAAGCTTGACAATGAAGCTTACTTGATGTTGCAGGCATAAGGTTCAGTGGTGGAAAAGCGGATGATATAAACCCGTATCTGTTAAGTGGGGCGAAAAGCTGCTATGAACACAAAGCTGTGGATTTTGAAGGAGAGGAAGTGGTGTATGTGAGGTTGGATATATCAGGAATTAACTGGCAGATGGTGTGCATCAATGAATTGGCTGATAGGTCTCTGCTCATGGCAGCTGATGGTCCGGACAGTGGGTGCGCCTTTGACAACAAGTCCCGGCACTATATGGGGTGTCTGGTCCCAAAGTGCTCGTGCTGCCGATACAAGGTGATCCTGCATGAACTAACCCATGGGGTGCTCAGGTTCATGGCTCGTAGAGTTCATCACAATCCTCGTCTGGTTCCGCCTTTCATGATCCACTATTATGAAGGTCCTTCGACACCCAAGACAAGCACAATGGAATTGGAGGCTCCGGGAATGATCCGTTGAAACTGTAACTTTGGTTTGGTACTGCAGCAGCCAGCAGGTGTGGTTTATTTTAGGTACAATAATTAGTTCAGGAAGAACAATGTTTAGACGCTAATTAAGATTAAGCAGGATCAAAGGACTGTGTCTATAGTCGAATTATGCAGGTGTGAAAGATGTTGTTCACTTTTAATTAACTACTGTTTTTTCTTTAATTACATTGCCACGTACGTTATTAGCTTATTAGTAAGGCATAATGATGAGTTGGGGGAGGTGACATTATTTGCTGAAATGTCAACAGTTCATCATGTGCCAAAAGAAATCTTCTCTTTTCAATTTGGTTTTGCGAACACCAGTTTTCTACACGGAGTATTTTGCAATGAAATGGTAAAGTTCAGAGATGTGACAGAAAAAAGAAAGCTTGTAGCTTACACAACAATCCTATACAAATCCACTCTGCTTCAATACAGACAACACGTCCAACACAGCTCTCTCTTTACCAAGATCAGAAAAAAAATAATGAAAAATTCGTCGCCCGAGAGATTCGAACTCTGGCGGGGAAACCTCATGTACTTAGCAGGCACACGCCTTAAGCGACTTGTTAATGTTCATTTGCCAACCTAATTCACTTAATTAATAGCATTTCAGATCAAGTCTCCCCATTTCTCAAATGTTGGTGAGAAATACATTGCTAGGAATTGCCTATAAAATGTAAAAGATTTGATACAATAATTGTGCAAAAATTCAATCTACAGTGATTAGATATACCGAGTACTAACAATAATGATTGCTTTAATTGCTTCTTTGTTGATTTATATTGTTGTTAAAAATCTCTACAACAAATGCATACAAAAAAGAACGTCTTATTTCGGTTTGACCTATCTAAATTGGAAGGTGTATTTAAGTTAGATTGCTTTCAAAACATAAGATCAAACCGTGTTATTATGTGAGGGAAAAGAATGAGACTGTTTGAGCAAAGATTGCACAATTCCGAGTCCCAATCGCTAACGATTTGATCTTGTCGATATCTTGATAATGACTCCTTTTTTTACTCTGGACTCGGATTGTACACATTTGGAAAGTTTTATATCAAGTTTTGACAATTCAAATTGACCGCTACAAAATTCATTTACGCAAAAGTAAAAAACGTGATAATTTACGGTTAGAATGTTGCTCCATCAATTAATTTGTCACGAAGTAGAAAGTTAAAGAAACGTTACTCTTCTCCGTATGCAAGCCCAAAGTTTCATTTGTTAAGCAAAATAAGTTCGTACTGCTACAGCTGGTTTATTCTAACCGCCATTTTTACTTGTTCCTTACTAAAAAACAAAAAAGGGGTAAAAAAAAAAAAAAATATTCTAACACTGTAAAAAAGTCCAACACAACTCAGTATTTAATCAAACTCATTTCCCAACAAAGTTTTTACCCCCCCCCCTACCCCCCCCCCCAAGAAAATTCTTCCAAAAGTTCACCTCAAAATAATAACCAGCTAAAAATGGCATCAGCTTCTCCATCATCATCTAGTAAGAGTGGTAACATTGCAGCAGCAGCAGCTCCACCATCATCTGGTAAACTCCTAATTACTCTCTTCACCCCCTTTTATATCTAATCATAATTATATGAAAAAGCAATGATCTTTATTACTACTGAAAAAACTTGTAGAGGAAGTCAAACCACACCCATACCAGCAATTCACTTCAGGTCCACGTGGCGCATACGAAGCCAGACAAATTGTCCCTGGACACGACGGCGTCCCATCCCACGCACCTGGTGGTTTGTACGTCCGCGTCGACATGCCGGGTGTTCCAGAGGGCGGCGTTAAGGTGGTTAAGAAGCCCGACAGCCGCACCGTCACCTTCACCGGAAAAGCACCGGCTCCGTGGGCCAACGTCGACATTTCCGACAGGGTCTACGCTGGTTACGTTGTCATTGACCGTGACTTCGACGAGGTTGACTTTGACCCGTTCGTTAAAGACGGGTGTTTCCGGATGTTCTTTCCTGGTTGTGATGGCTCCCTTCATTTTCTCTCCCCTCCTAACAACAATCCCAGCGTCGGCGGCGACGATGATGATAGTCCAGGTAATTTGTTTTTTTAAGAAACGTTAATAATCGAAAAGAACGTAATAATCGTAGAATTATAATAATGTATATATGTGTGAGTGTTGGATGCAGTGGAGTATATGGCTCTTGGAAGTCGAGACGATACCAAGATTAAGTGCATAATTACTTACATTGAACACGCACCTGAGGCTGAATCTGGTACTACTCTTACCTGAAACTGTTCCATTGATCGATTTGATAAGTCTAGACTGATGGTTAGAGCACCCATAATGGGGTTATACTTCAACACACCCCCTCACGCAAAGGCCCACTTGGGCTTGAAGCGTGGGTAATTCACTGGCCCACAAACACAACACACTTAAACTGAGCTCTTTTTTTTTTTTTATTAAGGCTCCAACACACCAAAGGAGGGGGCTACCAGGATTCGAACTCGAGACCTCATGATCGCTGAGGCTCTGATACCATGTTAGATAACCAACTGAGCCAAAAGTCTAGACTGATGGTTAGAGCACCGACAATGGTATTATACTTCAACAGAATGAGTATTTGTTTATAATTGGCGTGTTTGCCTTCTGCTAATTGATTGTGGATGCTTTAAAGTTGACAAATTTAATTTGCTAGGGATTTTCTGATATTGAATGAATGTGTTCGTATTGATATTGTATTTGCCCGTCGTTTGAAGCTTGAACAATACGATTCTAGAATTTGCATGTCTAGTACTAAGACGATAGACACAGTGTTTCAATTGTTGAAGCTTGACATTGAAGCTTTAATAAAGTTAACAAATTTGCTAGGGATATCAAAGAAGGGGTTCGCTATAGAATGAATTGTTGGTATTGATTTTGATTTTGACCGTTATATTAAGCCTGATGCAATAGGATTCTAGAATTTCATGTCTTGTACTAAAACAACAGTGTTTCAACTGTTGAAGCTTGACAATGAAGTTACTTGATGTTGCAGGCATAAGGTTCAGTGGTGGAAAACCGGATGATATAAACCCGTATCTATTAAGTGGGCCGAAAAGCTGCTATGAGCACAAGGCAGTGGATATTGGAGGAGAGGAGGTGGTGTATGTGAGGTTGGATGTGCCAGGAATTAATTGGAAGATGGTCTGCATCAATGAGATGGCTGGTCTATACTCGTGTCAGCTGATGGTGTCGACAGTGGGTGCGCCTTTGATAAGGGAGACCGGCACTATATGGGCTCTCTGGTCGCCAAGTGCTCTTGCTGCCGATACAGGGTGGGTATGCATGACCTAACCCATGGGGTGCTTAGGCTCATGGCTGGCAAGGTTCATCACAATCCTCGTCTGATCCCGCCTTCCGTGCTGCACTACTATGAAGCTCCTTCTAAACCCAAGTCAAGCAGAATGGAATTGGTGGCTCCGGGAATGATCCGTTAAATCTCAAGTACAATGATTAGTTCAGGGGAAAATGTTTAGACGCTAATTAAGATTAAGCAAGATCAACGGACTGTCTATCTAGTCCAATTATGCAAGTGTGAAAGATGATGTTCATTTTTAACTAGTACTGCTTTTTTCTTTAATTACATTGCCGCTTTATTAGAGTAGTTATTAGTAAGGGAAAACTTAAGATTTGACAATTCTAGTTTATCGGATGGTAGTGTATTTGAACTCGCTAGTAAATGAGTACGCCTGTGGTTTTGGAATTGCGACATTCTATTTCGTATGTATCTCCCATCGCTTCTAATCTGCTTGCACCATAAATTGGTTAGGTTTATGCGTAGGTACATAGATCCGAGATGAATTATTCGACTTGTTATAAACTTACTAGTGTAATTAACTGTGGCAATTAATTACTATACTAAGGGTATATACTCAAATTAACGTACTCTAGAATTAACCTTCTAGTTAGCCATTGTCCAAGAAATAAAAAGCATGGTGAGATTGGTGACTGATGGGTGAGGACGTGAGGTGACGTTATTTGCTGAAATAATGTGAACAGTTGATCATGTGCCAAAAGAATCTTCTCTTTTCATTTGGGTTTTGCAAGGAGTCAAGGACCAGTTTTCTATATTTTGCAATGAAATGGTAAAATTCAGAAACGTGACAGAAAAAGAAAGCGTCTAGCTTACACAACAATCCTATAAAAAACCACTCTGCTTCAATAAGACAAAACAACTCTCTCTCTCTCATTAGTCTTTTACCAAGATCAGAAAAAATAAATGAAAATTACGTCGCCTGAGAGATTCGAACTCTCGCGGGGAAACCCCATGTACTTAGCAGGCACACGCCTTAACCACTCGGCCAAAGCGACGGATTACTGTCAACATATTGATCTAAAATTTAGATATCCTTTATTCGGATAAGTCTCGGCTTTTCGCAGAAAACGGCAAGCAGTACATACATTGCTAGGAAACCGAATTAAGGGGTTCCGTAACAAATAAAACACTTGATACAATTGAGCAAAAAATCATTTTAAAATAACAATTATGGTTGCTCCTAAAGTCCCAATTTAAGCAGGATAGATTGTTTTTACTCGTTTGAGTTGTATTATTGTTGATTAACATATCCCCTTCAAATGAAAAAGAGTACTCCTTTAGGTAGTTAGGTAGCTTCCAACTTATAAGGTCATACTGCGTTATCACGAGACCAAAAATATTAGACGGTTTGAGAAAAGACTCATTATCCTGAGTCCCAAATCTATCAGCTTGGTTTTGCTAAAAAAAATCATGTTAACAACTCTCTTTGTCCCCTTCGGATTTTCAATGTCTTATCAAACATTAAGGTACAAAAATTATCGTAGTTTCTTATGGTTTATGGACATTTAGGCCAATTTCCGAGAAAAGCAAAGGCGAGGATTGATTGAAAATTTATATCAGAACCATAATCAAGCCCTAAACCTATGAACTATTTCGACTTATATAACACAACCATCTGTTGCGACAACCATCACACCCCATCATCTTCTTGTCATTCTCCACCTAGCACATTCCTGCCACCCAAGGCTCAAGTAACAATATTAACATAGTCGCGATTTTAAACACAGCCACATTTCACGAATTCATGCCAGCATCTAAAATATTAGTCTGAGTCGAATACAAGCCTTTATCTGAAGAATCGGAGAAACGTGAGCAATTAGTATCGAATTAGCCTCGATTCATATAATTGATTTTTATACTCACCTTTGAGCACGTAATCTGTTTGGGAGTGTAACGTGTAACTGTACCACTAAGACGAGAGTGTCCACCACACTACCACGTACAGTCGATACGACACAGTCACATGCACTTCTATAGCGAAATAATTTCCCGTCTTACAACGGTCAAAAGAAGTCTCGTCGTCGTCTCTTTACCAACAAATAAATCAGAAGGTTACCCAACCACTCCCATCATTTCACCAGAAAACTCAAAACTCAAATTTTCAGACCAACCAATTTCACTCTCCTCCACTTTTAACCATGGCCGCTCCTCCATCTTCTGGTAAGTTTCTTCTTTTTTCACTCTTCAATCTCATACTATAATCATCATATCATAATTAATTAATAATCTTAATTTACTTGAACAATCTCATTCTAATGTTTAAGGGTTGAATGCAAAATCAGCAGAAACCGTGTCGAAGAAGCTTCACCCATACCAAAAGTGCGGCTCAGCAGGCGCGTACGACTCGCGTGAAGTGGTCATAATGCAACCCAATGGTCATCTCGTACGTGGGCTGTACGTGCGCGTCGACATGCCTGGCGTTCCAAACGACGGCATTGAGGTCGTCAAGAACTCCGAAACTCGCACTTTCAACTTCACTGGGAAGGCACCGAAGCTCTGGCCCACACACGACACTTCCGACCGGGTCTACTCGGGCTATGTCTTACTTGACCGTGACCCGGCCGAAGTCGAAGTGGAGACCTATGTGAACCATGGTTGTGTCCGCTTCTTCTTCCCTTTCTGTGACGGGCTCCTCCATTTTCTCTTCTCTCCTGACACCGCCGCCGCCGGTGACCAATCTCCTGGTATTCTTCTTCCAGAAGCTGAAGCTGAAGATGAAGGTACTGGTAAATTTCTTATAAATTGTTGAAAAAGTTTACATCTTTGTTCTGTTTCTCTATCTTTTTCTTTTTTTTGGGTGATTATTTTATTGTATGTCATGTAAATGTAACTTAGAAGATTTGTTGATGTTGAATTTTGCAGTTGTGTTTGTGGAAGGATTGGGGAGTAAGTATGTTACAATCGTTGAACATGCCCCAGATTCATCAGGTTAGCTTCAAAATCTTCTCAATCTGCGGTAATTTTTATGTGGTAATTAATTGGATGGGTTTTTTTACTGGATTCGTATTTTGTAGTTTTTCTTGTTGAGATTGTTAATGCTGTTTGAATGACGAATCGGACTGGTGTGTATGACTTACAATAATCAAAATGATGATGTTGATGCCAAGATCAAGCCGACAATAAGGCAACGCAGCCTTATGTG
>JBBYHQ010000003.1:1006328-1061643 GCA_038382645.1 Spergularia azorica
AAAAACCAACCAATCATAGACAAAAAATCATTCATCCAGAACAAAAACTAATCATCTTGAAACAAAAGTTGTTCATTTTAGAACAAAAGCCAACCATCCTAAGACAAAAATCATTCATCCCAGAACAAAAAGTAATCATCCCTAAACAAAAGTCGTTCATTCCAAAACAAAAGTAACCATTTTAGGACAAACATTAACCATTCCAGAACAAAAAAATAATCTAACTAGGACAAAAACCAACCATACCAAAATAAAAAGCTGTTCATTTTAGAACAAAAGTCAACCATCCTAGGACAAAAAACAATCATCCTACAAAAAAAAAAAAAACCAACCATTTATCTCAGAACAAAACCTAACCATCCCGAAACAAAAGTCATTCATTCCAGAACATAAGGCAACCATTCTAAAATGTTTACGGTTTTTCATAATTAATTTTATCCTGTAATGATCTCTCTATGTTATAAACTAATTATCCCAGAACAAAAACTAACAATTATAAAACAAAAACCAACCATAGTGAAACAAAAACTAATCATCCTATAACAAAAACCAACCATAGTGAAACAAAAACTAATCATCCTAGGACAAAAACCAACCATCTCAGAACAAAACCTAACCATCCCGAAACAAAATCCATCCATCTCAAAACAAAACTAACCAATCCGTTCATCTCAAAACAAAACCTAACCATCACGAAACAAAAGCCGTTCATCGCGAAACAAAATGAATGGTTATGTAATGAATGATTTTTTGTTCTAGAATGAATGGTATTTGTTTTAAAATGAATGGTTATGTAATGAATGATTTTTTGTTATAAAATGAATGTTTATTGTTCTAAAATGAATTATATTTGTTTTAGAATGAATTCTTTTTGTCTTGAGTTATTTAATCTGAAATAGGTAGTTTCTGTTCTAAAATGAACGATATTTGTGTTAAAATGAACGATTTTTGTTTTAAAATAAATACTTTAGATCAATGGTCAAGATTAAATCAAATAAACAAAAAAACTTCAAAAAAAATAAAAAATAAACAAAAACAAAAAAAAAACACCCCCTCCCCTTCCTTTTTCTCTCTCCTCCCCCAACCCCCCCTACCCACCCGACCACCCCAGCCCCGCCGGCGGCCGTCTCCGACCTCCCTTAACACCGGCCCCGACCCAGCCATCCTAACCGCCTCCTTGCCGCGACCTTTCCTCCGCCTCCTCTCGATGACGTCGCTTCTTCCTTCTCCCCCATTTCCTTCCTTTTCCACTTCGAAAATTGGGGGAGAGGTGGAACCTAGGGCACGGTGGGGTGGCGAACGTCGGGGGAAGGGCGGCAAGATTCAGGGGAGGGGCGCGCGGTTGAGAAAAGGGGCTGGGGAAGGGAGTGAGAGAGGAGAGAGAAAATGAGAAAAACGGGACTTGGAGGACGATGGAGGAGGTGGCGCGGGCTGAGGGGTGCCGCCGGAGTGGCGCCCATTGAATGGTGGTGGTTGCGTCGGGTGGGGTGGTGGTCGGCGCATAGGGGCGGGGGTGGTCAGGTGGTGCGTGGTGGTGGAGGTAGGTGGTTATGAGAGGAGAGAGAAAATAAATGGAGAGGGGGAGAGAATATGGGTTGGGTTTTAGTTGAATAATTATTGGACCAAATTTGATATGAGCCCAACAGTTATTGTAAATATAAACAAAACAAATAAAAACCCAGTTTGGAAAAGGCCCAGGGGGTACCATTCTATCCGTACCCCCGGGGTACGATAGTATTTGCGCTTTGTTAGTGGGTGGGCAACCCCGGTGAACTATTCGAATTATTGATTGGAGGGATACGATAATATGAGATACTTGCATTAGAAGAGTCAAGCAATTTGTTAAGGCTATTGATTTTGACTTCGAGCCTTGCTAATTGAGCTAGTAAATGGTCCGCAGGCACTCTAGCTAGGTTAATTGTGCAATGTTGTTAAATTGACATACATGTAAGTCGATGCGACGTGGCATGCTTAAAGTAAGTGGATATAAAGATTGTGACACATTCTTCGTCTAGGACAAATCGATGATGACTTGATGACCCTCGATCGTTTTGAATCAATTGCATGGTTCAAAATCGTAAGGTAAATATAACGAGCTGAAAATATAATTCGATGTTCAATTGACCCCCGTTTCATGTATGTATTTCAAAGTTTTGTAAGAATTATAACTAGAATCGGTTTTACTAAATCTGAAAAAATGTATCAGTTCCACTAACAAATACCATGCACTGATGCACCGACCCGGCCTAACACGTACTCAGATATAATCATACTCTCATACTCTCTCACACTCTCATTCTCTCTCTCCTTTCAAATCAAAACATTTCTCTAATTTTCAATCTCCTTCAACTTCTCTTCAACTTCTCTCTCCTCTTCAACCTAAAAAAATCACTGTTTTACTTCACTTTTTTTTTTCTTTTCTTTTCAAAAACTTATTCTCTTTATCACATCAATCATCATGAAAGCAGCTCAGTTAATCGGAACAATCTTTGCGTCGGTCTCATGGTCATTGCTGTTGTGGGCTACTTGTGTCTCCGGTTGTTCTCACGTACTCAAGCAACACGTAAATGGCTTCTTCCTATTATTTTAATTTCCTCTTGTTTAGTTTTGCTCATGTATGTATATATATATATATATGTTGCGTGTTCAACACTCTATTTCCTCTATCTCTTTGTTACTTGTATATACTTTGACCTTGTCTACGTTCTTAGATTTTCAAGCTTTTCTTACTCATGTTTGTTTGTTTGTTTACTTTGCTTATTATTTTTTTAGCTTTTCAAAGGTAGAACTTGTTTGGAAATGATCTTGAGCAAGTATCCTCTCTTTTTCTTGTACTCATATTTTTGTATTAACCTTACCATTTCTTTGGTTTCCGTACTCGTCTTTTTTTTTTGTTCCCTTGGTTATTTTCTCATGCTGTTTGTAGTTGATTCTGAATCTTGTTGTAGTATTTTATTTTAAGGTTCACCTGGTATATTATTGCTCATGTTATAAAAATCTGTAATTTTTATCAGTGTTGTTTTTATCTTCATGATGTTTTCTGTTTTGTTGTTGTTGTTGTTGTTGTTTGTGTGTGGGGGTGGGGGTAAACCTTTTCTTTTTTTTACAAATCTGTAGTTTTTTCGGTTTTTGTTACTGTGGTTGGTTTGATTCGTGGTATGGTGTAGTTTGGTTTGTTAATTTTTTTTTTTTTAATATTTATTTAAGGAAAGGATAATGTTATGATTAATCTCCATCTTTTTTAGCAATCTTTAAAATTTCGTTCACACGTAATTTTAGTGTAAAATGATTCTCTTCCTAGATAAACTCTCTATGGTAAGGTATTACAGTATATATTAACCTAGATCGATGAGGAATAAATGTAAGGAGGGATGTCTTCTACAAACATATATAGTCGTGTACTTGTATAGCATGGTTTTGAGTTTCATTTCTTGGTTGGGTTGGTTGTTGTTTGGATGGAGGGGTAAACCTGTTTTTTTGTTAATTTTCTTGTGGTTTTACTTTGAGGTTGGGTTTATTGTCACAATGTTGTTCTCGGTTTCTTTGTTTTTCATATCATGTAATGGCTTTTTTTGTGTGTTTATTTATTAGGCACTCGTATTGTTGATTGTGATGAGGTTGCCGTGGATGAAGCACCTGTTAGGGACGGTGTGCGGCGGAAAGGGGCAGATGGATTCACGTATGAGGAGTTATGATTTACATTTCTTAGCAGTAAATTAATCATCCATGTGATTCTAATTGATTAATTGTGTTTTGGTACCGCTTACTCATCATTAATTTTGACCTTTGTTTACTGTTTATTATAGTGTTCCTGATCCATGGCGACATAAAGAGCACCAATATTTTACTGGATCGAATGTGTATTCCCAAGGTGAAGGTTGCATTTATTTACTATTGTACTACTGACTTGTGACTTGTTTCTTTTTACTGGTTTATTATCGATGTTTGGTTTTGCAGATTGGAGACTTCGGGTCAGTCAGGAAGCAAACCGCCCTAGATAATCATGTAACAAATAGTATCAGTAATATAGTATTTTTTTTGGATCTTCATACAAATCTTTGGGTAGAATATTGACTCTTTCTGGATTTGTAACACTGGAACAAGGTATATTGCTCCAGAATACAGAAACACCGGAAGACTGAGGCCGGAATCTGATGTGTATTCCTACGGTGTCGTGCTTTTGGAACTGGTGACCGGGAAAACACCGGCTGAATGGGATGACTTTTGTGGCGAGGTATTTTTATTTTATTTTATTTTGTCCTCTTGTCTTCCCTTTACGCCCAACTGGTAAATAATACTCATCCATTCGTTTCGTTTCGTTTCGTTTGGTTTCGTGTGTCTACTGTGTAGACTAGGGAGAATGCTCATAGAAGTTCACAATTCTGGGAATTTGGACCGTTTCGTTGATTCAAGATTGGGGAGAGATTTCGACCCCTACCAAGTCAGGTGCATGATCGCTTTGGCTGGCCTTTGCATGAAGCCGGACTATACCACGAGGCCTACAATTGAAAGGGTTAGTGGCATCTCATTATTATTAAGTTGATTTTCCTTGTTTGTTTATTTATCTAAAAATAAAGTTCCCATTGTGCAGGTTATTCAAATGCTTTCACACCTCAGGATTGATGAAGTACTCGGGACCCCACCGCCAACAACACCGGAGAATCAGTTGTCTTATGACCTGCAGAATATTGCATTGTTGGACCTGGCTATCACCACTGCGTCTTCAGCCTACCATACGGCGTACGAGGCAAATTTCTAGTTAGATCGATTATTAATGTCTTGTCATGTACTTATTATCACAAATACTTGGTTGTGTTTTGGGACCTAAGTTAAGATTTGATTCATGGGAATCAGATAATTAGCGGTTTTGCCCTCAAATATTCTTCTCCTTCTGATTGATAAATCATGTTTAGGTTTTGCGAGGTAGTTTTGCTGCTGTTGTTCCTTGATTATCGACTGTAGTATGGAGAAGGCACATTTCTGTTTATGATAACTGAGCATCAACTGTAGTATGATTAATTTTGCTTCCAACTTTCTCCATTGCAACTCATATCATTTTGATTGTTGTCCTTAATTGATTGAAATTCCCCGTTATGTTTTGTTGATTGATTGAATTTTCGTGACACTTCTAATTTGGCTACATCGTATATAAAACTCATAAGGATCTTATTTTATGTTTTCCCATAGTCCCACGATTCGCATTTCTAACCAATAATTTGATCACCCTAAAATCGAAATTTTAAACCCAACTGACCCGATGACATGACCCGATGTAGTCCGAGTCGGGGGCCCGGGTTGTAAAAGGGAGGATGAAAGCACGGCTGTGAGTTTGGGTGTGGGTTTTTCTGCCATTTTTGACATGGTAAAAAGTAGGCGGTAAGTTGTTGTTGCAGAGATGGAAAGTTTAATGTGAAATAATGGAGATGGGGAAATGAAAAGCTGTGAGAGATAAAAGAAAGATGAAGATGAGTCGTTTTCACTCTTTTCAGTCAAGTACAAGTTTTGCAGACTGAGAAATGAGGAGGCTGGTTTTTAGCCGTTGGATTTGAACTGCTCTGGCCTCTGGGTATGTGTGGACGGTCAGGATACGAGGAGTCAGGGGTGTGAAAAGAGGCGCCAGAACATGCACATTCGTCGACGTGACGACGTGGTAGTTTCTTCTTCTACAAGCCTCGAATACAAAACAAATAAAAATAAGTAAAAATGTTTCAATTTCACTTCTTTGGCTGAACAATCGCTATGGTTGTATTAGTACTACAAGTTTGAACAATTCTTACTAGTATTGTTAATCTTAATCATGAACATCAACCTGTTCTAAGAATATATGCGTGCGTTTATGTAATAAAACGGGTTTAATACAACTTACTAAACACAATTGTAGATACACGCTTATGTGAAGCTAGCCTCACAATTATGGAAGACTCGATAATAGCTACCGCAACAACCATTCAATCTTAACATCGGTAATGTATTCGGTATTCCAAATATGCACATTTGTCGACGTGATACTTTATTCGTCAGTTCCTTCTTCTACAAGCTCGAATATATGTGTGGGTTTTATGTGGCTGGACCGGGGTTTATATGGATGTACTAACAGGCTTGGTAGAACTTACCAGTTACGAAACACAATGGTAGGTGCACGATTTCGAAAAGCTAATCTCACAACTATGGAAGATTCGATTATATAGCTATTGTGTTTCATTTGGCATAAGTACCGTAAAAAAAGAAAGAGTTAAAAGAAAAGGTAAAACTAACAATGGGGGGTAGTAAATACTCCGTACCTCGTATGTGGTCATTTAGTACTCGTAAAAGGACGATGCTAGAGGTTTACAATGTAGTCATTTGAAAGTGTCCACTATCAGCAATAATTTTACTACAATGTCAAAATTTTACTGCTTACACAAATAATTTTACTTCTCGAATTTTTCATTACAAATTAATTTTACTATTCTAATCTCAATTTTACTGCTACTAATTCAATTTTACATTGTAGACAAAGTAATTGTGTCTACATTCTAGATCTCTAACAATTGGCCTCGTAAAATTCATGTTGAAATCAAATACTCGTAATTTTAAGTGACACTTACATAAGATTGACAGTGTAACTTGGATATTGAAGTATCAAACAAATGTGTAAATGACAACCTTTGAGTCTAATCCAATCTGGTCTAAACGAAGCTAAATAAACCGATGAATATATTGATAAGAACGTGATCTAATGATTTCTCCTAGGATGAACATGATTTAATGATTATGATAAAAGCTAAGTTCAAAATGATGAAGTCCCAATTATATTCACCTTAGGTGATGAATTTCATATTAGTGACTTACTAATGGTCCAAAATACGAAACGTTGTAACAATCTATATAAAGGGTCACATGGTTCAAACCCAAAGGGTCTAACCGTCTAAAATTACACGACCACACCTCTGAGCTGTGAATTTAAGATGATTGACCATTGACGAAACCCAAATTTTGTCCGTTATTTTCCCTGGTCAACAAAACCAAGTTCAAACTTGTAATATCTGAACAAAAGCAACCCTTCTTTCACCATGGCAGCTTCTTCATCCTCCTCAGGTTAGCTTCTCATTCACACCTTAGCTCGAATTGCACTCATATCCTAATTAATTAACATAAAGTTCTTACCTTTATTTTTTTTTCTTTTTTAATTGTTGTATAATTTGTAGAAATTGAAGTGGAGAACCACCCTTTTCAAGATGATGATGATGTCGAACAACCAAAGGGACCATACGAAGCAAGGCAAGTTAAAGGCGGGTTATATGTTCGGGTCGACATGCCCGGAGTTCCTTACAATCGGGTCAAAACTTTCCCATACAGTGCCACTCGTACGGTCACTTTTAATGGCAAAGCCCCTGTATACATTACTTGCCCCGGTGACTCTTCTGAGAGGGTTTATGCTGGCTATGTTGTTCTTGATCGTGACCCGACAAAACTCGATATCGAAATGAGTGTTAGAAATGGCTGCTTGAGGTTGTTTTTCCCTGGTGCCGAGGGTGTCCTCCACTTTTTTCCTTCTAAGAACCATCCCAAGAATGCCAGGGAGTTGGAAAATCCAGGTCTGATATGATATAGTATAATTATGGGGTTTTGTTGTTATTATTATTATATGAAAGATTGTATCTTTGTGCTTACGTTTTTGCACTACAAAATTTTGAAGGTTCAATGATTTTCTGGCCTTGTGTGATTTCTTCTAATGAGCAATTGAGCCATGAACCGAATGTCATCATAGGTACATTTAGCTCAACTTTAAAAATTGATTGATGAATCGTCGGTAAATCGATTGTATGTTTAATTCCGAATATTTGATACTCTTTGTGATTGAAGGTAAGGTTATAGATATGGTGGATCATGCACGCAACTGTCCTTGCTGCAAAGGCGGCTTTCAAAAATCTCAATTGAAAGGTATATATATAAAACATTGCTGAGCTTATGTTTCTTGTTGAAGTTAGCTATAGAACTTGGTTGTTGAATTATTGAACTCATAAAAATGGAATGAAGGGTCAATATGATGTATTGATGTCTGAACTGCCTTAGCATGCAACATCATCTGAATTGTCTTTACTGTTTCATGTCCCAAATATTTATCTATGTATCTACTTAGAGACGTGTTCTGGCTCGCTGATCGTAAGACATTAACCTTTTGGCTCCGAAAAGTCCATACATGATTCCTTTAAGCTCTCCTAGTGGCTGGCTTTACACATTAACCTTGTATAGTGAATTGGAAATTTTAGGAAGGAAAAAGTTTGAGGCTTGATCGAGATGTCACTAGCTTCATTCTGAATGATTTTGTTTGCAGCATTTTTACTTGATCTGAAGAATGAAATATAGTGTAGTTGGAATAATGACTTTCATACACTTTGTATTCGATCTGAATGGATCCGCAGTGATAGGAACTCATAGGTATCCTTATGACCTTATACCAACCCGTATCTGCTATGTGGAGGACAAGGAGTCTGCGAACACAAGCTGGTGGACGAGGGGACAGGGAAGCGTCAATATGTGAGGGTAGACATGCCAGGCCTTGAAGATAATAAGGATTCCTTGTTCGCGGTTACACCAAAAGGAATGACAGTTTCGTATGAAGGAGATACCCGTAAGAAAGGTTATGTGATATTTATTGGGGATGGGAGCAGGAAGCAACATCGTCTTGATCGAGGTGGCCGAGAGTACTCATGCTGTTTGATCCTTCAATGTACTTGCTGTAAGATTGTTGATGCCACTCATCAAATACATGATGGTGTTTTGAGGATTAACTTCCGCAAGAAGCCTCACAATCAAAACACAATTGCCCCTGCATCCAGCTAGTTCGATCAGCATGTTTGCTCTCTTTTAAACTTTCTTTCAATTTTTTTTTCTGTTGTCATTTGTACTGTATTTACTGAATTCCTGTCCCCTGACACGTTCAGCCTTAGTATGATCCAGAACTGGTTGCTCATGTAAGCTTAAATTTCGACTCATACAATATCGTTTACACTACTTGAATTTCGAATGGTACAATATGATCAATATCGTTTACACTACTTGAATTTCGACTGGTACAATATGATCAATATCGTTTACACTACTTGATACTGTGCATTATATCATTGCATTCATCATGCTGAAAATAATTCATTTGAGCTGATAATCCTCTGCTAATTTTCAGAATGTTCTAATAAGATTTCGGTAAAGTGCAAACTGCTAAGCTTTAATCTGAAGAGCTACAAAAATACAAGATCATGTATTATGTTTGTCTGAAAGCTTGTGAATCAAGGTGGTGGCAGTTGTTCGTGCTAATGTTTCCTAAGCTCACTGACTCAATCCACAGCACCATACTCATATGATATCAAGCTGGATTAAGGCTCATCTCGCTCTTAGGACTGCACAAGTTAGCTCTTTAACTCTTTTGTTTCTAACTTTTCGTACATTGCATGTATGTATGATTGATCGATCACTACTATTAGTCTAATGATACGAGGAAACAGAGCGCGAATAATAGTACTCGTATTAGTTTACGAAAATAATCCTATTATCAACAAGGAAACAGATTCCAATAACGTCACAAATTCGAGACATATGAGCAAACTTTTTTTTTTTTTTTGTTGATTCAAGCAGTTTGTAGTCCGGTGAGTGTTGATGTTACGGCCATGTGAACGTCGCAAAATTTGATGAGTACGACTGTTGGGGTAGACATTTGTATTTGGTACCACATACTACTAGTAGCAGTAGTCGATACTCGATAGTAGTCGACTAGTCGCGTAGAATATATAGTACACTACCATAGTGTAGGCAGCCGGAGTTGGGATTGGTTTGATAAACAGTCTTACCACCCTTCTCTTGCATGACTGGGTTGGTTTCATCATTTCAAGTCGTATATGCTTAGGTAAATTCGTGATGGATTATTTGACATGTATGTTTTCAAGTCTCACTATACTAAAGGCCTAATCGAATTAATGATCGGAGACGTATGTAACATTTTTGTTGGCCTTTGTCAATCAAATAAAAACCATAATGAGTCAAGTCACTATAAAACATGTATACAACTATACAAGTCACGTAGTCATGTGCGATGTGCCAAAAGTTTCTTCACTTCTCATTTTGCTCATAAATTTGCAACAAAATGGTCAAACTCAGAAATGTGACAGAAAAAAAAAAGAAAAAAAAAAGCTTCTAGCTTACAAATCCCATACATATCATGTCCACCTGCTCAAACACAGACAAAACAATTCAACTCCCCACCAGTTTTCTTTTTTACCTTTTTACCCTTCCTCAAAA
Organism: Spergularia azorica; assembly: GCA_038382645.1. Lineage (NCBI taxonomy): Eukaryota > Viridiplantae > Streptophyta > Magnoliopsida > Caryophyllales > Caryophyllaceae > Spergularia > Spergularia azorica. Next base: position 1,016,604 of record JBBYHQ010000003.1, read on the forward strand.
AACCTCCTCTAAACCTCTCATTCCCATTTCATTTTCACCCATCTTTTCATCTTCTCCTGCAAAACTTTCACCAAAATCTGCTCCACTTTCTCTCTCCTCCTCAATCCTCATGGCTTCAAGTTCAGGTACCCCACATTTTTTTAATCTTTTTTTAACGTTTAATGATTATTAATTATTCATTAATTAGTATTAGTTAAATTAATTATTAATTAATAATGTTGGATAATTTGAATTTGGACAGAAAATGAAGTAATTTACCACCCATACCAGTACAACGACTTACCAGGCCCGAAAGGAGCATTCGAGTGCCGCCAAGTCGACGGCGGGCTTTACGTCCGGGTCGACATGCCCGGAGTCCCACCCGACGGGCTGACCCTCCGCCCGTACAGCGACACTCGTACGGTCACCTTCACCGGCAAACCCCCCGTTCTCTATGAAGAACTCGAGGATAATTCCGACAGGGTTTACGGTGGCTACGTGGCACTCGACCGGGACCCACTTGAGGTGGACATCAACTCCGAGGTTAAGAATGGTTGTCTCCGCTTGTTCTTCCGTGATGCTGAAGGTTCCCCCCACAGTCTCGGCCCGAAAAAGCCCATTGATGATGCTGCTAATGCTGATGCTGATGATGAACTAGGTTCAATTTTTTTTTCTTAATCTTAATCATTTTTTATTATTATTAATTATTCTTCATCAATTTATATATTTTGTTGATATTTTTAATGTTATTTTTTATTTTATTTTGGTTTAATAGATCAGAATAAATATGAAGATCTGGAGCACAGGGAATGGATAATGAATGATGATGATCCAGATAAGGAAACTCGTGGTAATTTAAATTTGTTACATTTCTATTTTTGGATTAATTATGGGTTTTTGGTTAGTTTTATCTGGTAGTAATTAATTACATGTGATAGTGTCAGTGTGTCATAAATGTGGATTTTAATTATGATTAATTGGCATGTTAATTACTAGAGCTGAAGAAATATCTTCGCAAAGTTTCTGAAGATTTCCCGACACCTTACAAGGCTCCAACAGCAGAAAACATGAAAGGTGAGCTAGAGAATACGGAGTACTCCGTAATTCTTATGATTAATTGTCTTTTTCGGTATTCTTTCATTCATCAATTCGATTTGTTTCACACTTTGCAATTAATTTCATGTGTAAATGATTTCGTTTGTGCAATTATGTATGTCTTATAGTTGCAATTCGATTTTTGACATGCATGTTAGTCTATGTATCAACGCTTGTAAAATGTTAAGTTGAGGGTTCGGAAATGAGCTACCATTACTAGTACGAGTTTAAATAATTGATCGGGCCATTTATGTATATGTATGTATGATCATGTTGTGTGCAAATGTGTACCTATGCTTTGGATTGTGAGTAGGGATTGCTCCTAGTGTATTACGGAGTAGCAATTATCGTGTTAAATTATCAGTCGCTATCCCTCCACGATAAGTCTCTAAAGACGATTAATCACCATATAGTATTTGTATGTATTCCACTCTAAGTTCTATACTTACATGGTGGTGTATGTCAGTATATGGCCTGTAATGTAGCTAGGTGGGTACGGTGGTATATATGTCTCTTGCTAGCAAACCTGATTTTTCCAAATACCTACAGTATATGTTATCAGGGTATGCTTGTTGTAAAATGTTGAGTTGAGGGAGCAAAAGTATGAATTTATGAACAATTGATCACTAGTACGAGTTTATGAACAATCGATCACTTCTTATATTCAACTTACTATAGCAATATTCATCAAAGACATTAATTTACATCTATGTGATTCGTGTTTTTGTCCAATTCTCACCTATACTCTGAATTACGAGTAGTTCATGTCCTGTTTATGTACTCTGGCAGTAAGCAAAGATGTACATATGGGCATAATATAGTGTAAACTGAACTATATACTCTGTAGTATCGATCCCTGTCTCACACAATTCTGATCTTATGTTATATGATCTGCTGATGTGCTGGTAATTAGATTTTAAATTTACTGATAAGTTGTATACTTACATGGTAAATGTGGCCTGTAATTTAGGTGTGCGTGGTGGTAACTTTGCCCATATCAACCCATTCGTGCTGAGTGGTTCAAAAGGTGTTTATGAGGCGAAAACAGGGGCAGGTGATAAAAGTGGCCTTAACAATTGCACCATCTACACCAGAGTGGACATGCCTGGCATTGGTCGTCACAAATACGTTGCTCATCCTAAGGCAAGACCTTCTGGTGGCAGTGAAATCATCTTTGAAGCTGAAGGCCGGAAAGAAAGCCCCTATGATGAGGGTGGTCGAAAATATGTGCACATGGGCTACCAGAAATGCTCTTGCTGCATGAATGTCAAGCTTCAGGAGGAAGTTAAAGATGGAGTCTACAGGGTTATCTCCCTAAAAGCTCGAATTGGGAACAAGCCCCCCAAAAGGCATCTCATCGATTATTTTGAGTGACTGCTCATATGTCTTTGAAGATCAATCTTAGACGTTACTCGATCTTTATTCTTTAATCGGCTGGTATACGTCCTTTAGCACTTGATAAACTTCGCAGTATTAGTATTATGCTAGCATGTATCAGAGTTCTGAGTTTGCCTATTCGAAGCCGTATTTTGATCAACCATCTATGACATACTCCTCCTATTATGGTATTTCAGAATCAATTCATCTGAATTCATATTTAGGTTTGATTATTTTGATTGTTCTTAAAAGTGCTGCGTTTTCATGGATCTCTGAACAAAAAAGGGAAAAAGGGATCAAACAGGAAAATAAATGAAAAAAATCGTCGCCTGAGAGATTCGAACTCTCGCGGGGAAACCCCATGTACTTAGCAGGCACACGCCTTAACCACTCGGCCAAAGCGACTAATTACTGTTCAATTGTCAATCTAATTTGGTCAAGTATAAGCATTTCCGATCAAGTCTCCCTATTCCTCAAATTTTGGTGAGAAATGCATTGCTAGGAATTACACATAAAATGAATGGCATCAAATAAAGATTTGATGCAATTGAGTAAAAAATCAATCTACAGTTAATAATCAGATCTAAGTAACAATCATGGTTGCTCATCTAAATGCGTACAAAAAGTGCGTCTTACTTCAGTCTGAATCATCTAAATTGGAAGGTGTATTTAATTTAAATTAGATTGCTACCTAGTCATAAGATCAAACCATGTTATTAGGCGACAGTAAAGAATGAGACAGAAAAAATGCACGAATCCGAGTCCCATATGCTAACGATTTGATCTTGTCAATATATTGATAATGACTCCGTCATTGACCTTGGATTATAAACGTTAGGAAGATTTTACATCAAATGTCGACAATTCAAACGGACCGGTACAAAATCCATTTACCTATAAGGTTATAAACTTATAAACGTGGTAATTTACAATTAGGATATTGGTCCGTCAATCAATTTGTCATGAAACAGAAATCTTCATCCGAAAAGTATTGTTCCGCCATAGCTAAAAACGTAAAATCGTATGCAAGCGCAAACTTTCATTTCTTAAGCAAAATAATTTCGTACTGTGACAGCTGGTTCCTTCATTCCACCATTTTTACTTGTTTCTGCTAAAAACAAAAAAGGGGTAAAAAAAAAGATTCTAACTCTGTAAAAAAAGTCCAAACTTCAAAAATCACTCCCACAACTCAGTAGTTACTATTTAATCAAACTCATTTCCCAGAAATGTTTACCTTCCTGAAAATTCTCCCAAAATTTTAATCCACATCAAAATCACCAGCTAAAAATGGCATCAGCTTCTTCATCATCATCTGGTAACATTGCAGCAGCAGCAGCAGCAGCTCCACCATCATCAGGTAATTTTTAATTACTAATTACTTCCTTCACTCTCTTTTATCTCTAATGATTAATTAATTATCATCATTCATCATAATATGAAAAGACAATGATCTCTATGTGTCAAAAACTTGTAGAGGAAGTCAAACCACACCCATATCAACAGTTCAATAAGGGTCCACGTGGCGCATACGAGGCAAGACAAATCATTCCGGGACACGACGGCGTCCCATCCCACGCACCTGGTGGTTTGTACGTACGCGTGGACATGCCAGGTGTTCCAGAGGGCGGCGTTAAGGTGGTTCAAAAGCCCGACAGCCGCACCGTCACCTTCACAGGAAAAGCACCTGCTCCGTGGGCCAACGTCGACTCCTCCGACAGGGTCTACGCCGGTTACGTTGTCCTTGACCGTGACCTCGGCGAGGTTGCTTTCGAGTCGTTCGTTAAAGACGGGTGTTTTCGGGTGTTCTTTCCTGGTTGTGATGGGCCCTCCATTTTCTGTCCCCTTCTAACAACAATCCCAGCGTCGACGTTGGCGGCGACGACGAAGATGATGATAGTCTAGGTTAGTTCTGCTAATGATTTGTTAATAAGTCTTGGTTAAGTTGTCGTAATTTGTTTTCTAACGAAATGTTAACAAATGAAAAGAACGAGTAATAACCGTAGTAGTAATTAGTTTTGTACGATTATATATAATGTGTGAGTGTTGGATGCAGTTGAGTATAAGGAGCTTGGAGGTGGATACACCAGCAAGATTAAGTGCATAATTACTTACTTTGAACATGCACCTGAGGGTGAATCTGGTACTATTCTTTTATCAAGTCTTGCTACTGTGTTCATATTTTACTACTTGAGTGGCCTACACTTGATTACCTGAAACTGTTCGATTGAGCAATTTGACGACATCATTAAATTCGTAGGCATATTAGTTTTTTGGGCCTTTCTTTTGAAAATGTCGTGCTCAGTTTATTGTCAACGTTTTGTTTGTATAAATGAGCGGGATTCAAACCAAATGTTAATTAATTGGAATGAACGGAGTATTTGTTACATAGCTGGTCTACTGTTTACCTTGTGCTTGATTGACATGATTGTTCGTTAGAAATATGCATATTGTACTGTGAAAGGTTGATGGAAATTTATATGAATTGATTTTGCATGGTTTGAAGTTGACAAATTTGCTAGGGATTTCCTGATATTGAATGAATGTGTTCCTATTGATACTGGCTTTGCCTGTCATATAAAGCTAGAAGCAATACAATTGTAGAATTTTTATGTCTAGCACTAAATGGGCAGTGTTTCAGCTGTTGAAGCTTGACAGTGAAGCTTGATGTTGCACTTACAGGCATAAGGTTCAGTGGTGGTAAACCAGATGTTATCAACCCGTCCCTATTAAGAGGGCCGAAAAGCTGCTATGAGCACAAGGCTGTGGATATTGGAGGAGAGGAGGTGGTGTATGTGAGGTTGGATGTACCAGGAATTAATTGGCAGATGGTCTGCATCAATGAGATGGCTGATAGGTCTATGCTCATGTCAGCTGATGGTGTCGACAGTGGGTGTGCCTTTGATAAGGGGTCCCGGCACTATATGGGGTCTGTGGTCGCCAAGTGCTCGGGCTGCCAATACAGGGTGGTTATGCATGACCTAACCGATGGGGTGCTCAGGTTCATGGCTCGCAGGGTTCCTCACAATCCTCGTCTGATTCCGCCTACCGTGCTGCACCATTATGAAGCTCCTTCGAAACCCAAGTCAAGCAGAATGGAATTGGTGGCTCCAGGAGTAATCCGTTGATTATTCTTAAGTACAATTATTAGTTCAAGAAAAAAAAAATTAGACGCTACTTAAGGCTAAGCAAGATCAAAGGAGTGTGTCTATCTCTAATATAGTTGTGCAAGTGTGAAAAAATGACGTTCATTTCTAACTCCTGTTCTATCTTTAATCACATTGCCACTTTATTGATGAGTTATTAGCAAGGAATAACCTAAGATTTGACATTTCTAGTTTGTCGATGGTAGTAAATTAGTGCACTCCGTAGTAAATCAGTACTACTGTGGCTTTTGGAATTGCAAAATTGTATCTTCCCTCGCTTCTAATCCGTTGGCACCATAGATTTGTAAGGTCGTAGGTAGATCCGAGATGACTTAATCAACTTGTTATAACTACGGCAATTTAGTTAGCCATTGTCCAAGAAATAAAAAGCATGGTGAGTATCTGGGTGAGGTGAGGTGACATGATTTGCTGAATTGTGAGCAGTTTATCATGTGCCAAAAGGCCCAAAATAATCTTCTCCTGTCACTTTGGTTTTGCAAAGTCCAGTTTTCTATATTTTGCAATGAAATGGTAAAATTCAGAAATGTGACAGAAAAGGAAAGCTTGTAGCTTACACAACAATCCTATACAAATCCACTCTGCTTCAATACAGACAAAACAACTCTCTTTTGCCAAAAAAAGATCAGGAAAAAAATGAAGAAAAATTCGTCGCCTGAGAGAATTCGAACTCTCGCGGGGAAACCCCATGTACTTAGCAGGCACACGCCTTAACCACTCGGCCAAAGCGACTTGTTACTGTTTAATTGTTAATCTAATTGCATCATATAACGCAAGTGTTTCAGATAAGTCTCCGCATGTTTAAGAATTTGATGAGCAGTACATTGCTAGGAAACCGAAATTACTAGGTAACAAATAGAGCACTTGATACAATTAAGCAAAAATTCAATTTAACGTTAGTCAACATTTAACTAACAATTATGGTCTCCCAATTTGATTATAGATTGTTTTTACTTTTGTTCAGTACTTCAGTTGTATTATTTTTCAAAATTCTAAGATCATACCGCATTATCGCGAGACCAAAAATATGAGACGGTTTGAGAAAAGACTCATTATCAGAGTCCCAAATGCTATCGACATGGTCTAGCTAAAAGTATCCCATTAACAACTCTCTTTATCCCCTTTTGATTCTCAGTGTCTTATCAAACATTAATAATTAAAGATAATGGATACAAAAATGATTTAGGTTTTAACACATGGAGTACACAAGAGGAAGTTAGATAAATCATGAACCATAATTGATCCCTAAACCTATGAACTATTTCGACTTATATAACACAACCATTTGTTGCGACAACCATCATCTTCTCGTCATTCTTCACCTAGCACATTCCTGCCAAATTCGCTCCAATCGCCCGAGGCTCAAGTAACAATAATAACAAAGCCGCGATCTTAAACTAACACAGCCACATTTCATGAATTCATGCCAGCATCTAACATACAAGCCTCGATTCGAAGAATCGGAGAATAAGTTTGAGCAATTAGTTTTGGATTAGCCTGCTGTGACACTCCAAAGTTCAAAGTAGTAATCATTGTATATTCAATACTTTACCATTCATTCTACTTGACATGCATATACTATCACCTATCGAATTATGTCATATTGTAAACTTCAAATTCATATAGTCGATTTTTATACTCACCTTGAGCACGTAATCTGTTTGGCGCGCGTGTAACGTGTAAGTGTACCACTACGACTAGAGTTACACCACACTACCACAGTCGATACGACACAGTCACTAGTCACATGCACGGATATACCGGATTAATTTATACAACGGTCAAAAGAAGTCTCGTCTCCTACCAACAATTAAATTAGAAATTTACCCAACAACTCCCACCACTTCATCAAAAACTCAACACTCAAAAATTCAGACCGACCACTTTCTCTCTCCTCCACTTTAACCATGGCGGCTCCTCCATCTTCTGGTAAGTTTCTTCTTCTTTCTCTCTTCTCAATATCATACTCTAATAATCATATTATAAACATAATCACTTCAACAATCTTATTCTAATGCTTTTTTTTTACTGGGTTCAATGCAAATTCAGCAGAAACCGTGTCGAAGAAGCTTCACCCGTACCAAATGTTCGGTTCACCAGGCGCGTACGACTCACGTGAAGTAGTCATAATGCAACCCAACGGTCATCTCGTACGTGGGTTGTACGTGCGCGTCGACATGCCCGGCGTCCCAAACGACGGAATTGAAGTGGTCAAGAACTCCGAAACTCGCACCGTTAGCTTCACCGGGAAGGCACCAAAACTCTGGCCCACCCACGACACCTCCGACCGGGTCTACTCCGGCTATGTCGTACTTGACCGTGACCTGGCCGGTGTCAGAAGCGAGACCTATGTGAACCATGGTTGCGTCCGGTTCTTCTTCCCTTTCTGTGAAGGGTCCCTTCATTTTCTCTCTCCTCCCGACACCGCCGCCGCCGGTGACCAGTCTCCTGGGTTTCTTCTTCCAGAAGCTGAAGCTGAAGATGAAGATTCTGGTAAAATTCTTGTCAATTGTTGGAAAGTTTGCATCTTTGTTGTCTTTTTCTGTCTTTTTTTTTTTTTTTGGGGGATTATTAATTTGTCAAATAAGTGGACTTAGAAGATGTGTTGGTGTTGAATTTTGCAGTGGAATTTGTGGAAGGATTGGGAAAAACTTATGTTACAATCGTCGAGCATGCTCCAGATTCATCAGGTAATTAAAGCTTCCATTTTTTTGCAATCTGCAGTAATTTTTATGGGTTTTTTTTTACTTTATTAGGAACTTTGGATTTTTTATTTATTTTTTCCTTATTGAGATTGTTTATGCTGTTTGAATGAATGATTTGTTATGAGGAATCGGATTGTGTTGTTGTCGAATGTTTGTGAAAGAAATTAAATTATACAAATCCGTTCTTTCCATTTGGTTTGAATTGAACGGAGTCCTATGTAATGAAGGGCGCTTGATTGCTTGAGATGACAATTTCGACATAGATTGGGTTGGTTAACATGAATTGGTTGCATGTTATGATTTATGTTAGTCGACTCAAATCAATTTGGCTAGAACTACAAGGCGTTGTTGTTGTTGTGCCTTGGCTTGTGACGTAGTGTTATCGATTAGGAAGCCATTCTTGTCAAATGTTAACTATTGGTTTTTCGTTTTGGTTACAACTTACAAGGAATGTCTAAGCATGTATGTACTATGTAGTGCAATTGTGCAAATTTGCAATAACCACAAGTTTCGGTTGTTTGAATGAATCACCCGGGAGGGTGACTATATTACTTCCTCGTTGTCTCTTCCATCACTTAATTTATGTGGTTATGGATATTGAAATGTAATGAGTATCTAACTATGTATCTAGCTAAAACTCTGTTCCTGAAATGCTCAATAGAAATCAGTCCTCGGTGGCTTTGTATGGTAGTTCTTCAAATTTAGAGCGCAAGTCTTCCTGGCTTTCATGTCCTGAAATGCTCAGGCTTTTGATCTAATGTATGACACTGACTTCATCACCATGATACATAATACTCTAGCATTTTGTGTGTACGTTTTTCGTGTAGTAGTGCCTGCTTGATTGTAGGATATGCTAATCCTTTTGGCTAATCCATTGTTCAGAAAAGAATGTTGAGCATTCATGTCTCAACAAGTTAGTGAGAATGTTGCATTTTTTGGCAGCTTTCTTAATTTGAGATTGTTTGTAAACTACACCCAACTTCTGTTCCCCCAAAATGATCTTATATCTTCATTAGCACTTTAGCAGTTAATCCCTTCCGGGCTTTTGAAAGAAGTTCTATATAGTGTTGCAAGTCTTAATGAGATTCTTGTAGTTCGTATAATTGCATTAGCGAAAAAGTTCTCTTATGCTTAACCTGTGTGCTAAGGTGATCGAAAAATGCAAGCTGCGTGCATCTATGTTTCTACATGCTTATCTATCTTCATCTTCAATTATATTGCAGGAAATTCTTAGAACTGATTAGATCACCACGATACTTAATTCGTGAACTAAAATCCTGATTAATTCCCTTGTCTTGAACATGGTGTGCTCATTATTAAATCATATAATGGTTCCAGGATAACCCTCAGACTTTCAGACATTGTGCCTCTGTACATTGACTTGTTCTGCTAGCTGATCCCTGAGTGATCGATGTGCTTGTTAGTATGAAAGTGTTGTGATTTACTATCTTGGCTTCGCATGCTGAGACTTTTTCATGGTTGCTCTTCAATTGTTTCAGCTTGGTATTCACAATTTCACATCAATCTGTAATCTGTACATTCACATTTACAAACAAATCATGCATACATGTTCCCCCACTGAGTTACATTCATACAGAGGCGTTTGAGTAACCTAAGTTCTATGCTATAATAGTGATTGAGCATCAAAAAGCTGGAGCCTCAGTGCTAGATGAATCACAATTCTATGTAATTTCCGTTCTCAGACTTGTTGTGGAGTTGTAGTACCTAGGCTTTTATACATTTTCGCGCTATGTTAGCAACCTGATCATGGGACATGGTAGTATGACAAAGGATTTTTCTTTTTTTTTTTTTGGAGATCAGCTATCGGTATTTGGGATTGAATGTGAGTGTTTTTGATGGTTGAAATGATGTACGTTGGTGTTTCAGGTATCAAAGTTAAGGGAGGGAAACCAGTGCACATCAATCCATATCTGGTTAGTGGGGTGAAAGGAGTATTTGAGCATAAGATTGTGAATTCTGAAGATGGAGAGCAGCTGGTTTATGTGAGGCTTGACGTTCCTGCGGTGGGTGATGAATGCATCCTGCTTGCAGAAACAGGAGGGCCTATAACTTTTACAGCTGACGCTGTTGGTGAAGTCTTTCCCTACGATGAGAGACCGCGTGGATTCATAGGCGAATTCAAGTCAATTTGCTCGTGCTGCAAATATGAGGTGATCGAATTTGACGTGAAGGATGGAGTGATGAGGTTTCTTGCTCACAAGACTCGCAATTCTGCAGAGCCTAACAAGATACACTACTTTGAGCGTCCTTCTAGGCCTGGTGGAGCTCGAAAGAAAAAGTCGACGCGAGTGGCTGTACAGTATCATGGTGATTGGGTGGGATTAGTCCCTCGAGATGATTAGTAAGCTGAGGTAGAAGTTTTGCACCCTGGTGAAGTGGTAATGACCCTGTTCGTAAGTCGATTTCAGAGTATTATCATATGCATCTCAAATCAAGACAGACATTTAGGTGTTTTCTTGCTTCGGTTAATTTCAAATATGGTGCTTGGACTACGTTTATACATAGTACATTATTATGTCAAATTGTCAATGTAATAAAGTACCATCTACAATTCCATAGCTCTGGAGCCTCTGGTCATTGGATTATTTTCGAGTGATGCTGATCTCCGAATTTATTGTCTAAGCTCATAGTACGCCTCAGCCACTTCAATTGATGATTGATACGCTCATAAGAGCTAGTAATAGTACTATTATTAGTCTTGACCGTAACGTGCAGGTATTAGTGTGCAAGGTTAAAAATGTGGTGGACGAAGAACAGTCCTTGGCTAAGTGAAACAGGTGCACAGTCTCGATCCTTCGGAATTTGGAGTAAAAATGCATCATCATGATCATCTGAAGTAAAAATTGGAGTACCAACTACCAAGGTGATAAGGCCTGGGCTGTAATCATGCTTCGGCGTGAAACCAACAATGCAAAGTATTTCACGATTCAGTAGAGCATCTTTGGGCGTTTTAGTAGAGTAGCAGTCGAATATTTGGCCTTCTGGGAAAAGAATATTTTGGCTACGAAATGCTCAATTGACCAAGTGACAATATCATACATCAATTGTCATTTTTAACATTTGACTTGAATGGTAATCTTAAACTAACACAGCCATGGCTTATTGGCCTTAATCTATCGCGACTAGTATTCAACGAATACAAGACGTCAATAACTCAATACTTCATGTTAAGAATCGGAGAAACGCGAGCAACTAGTATTGGAAGTTTTGGAACTACTCAACATACTATCATCTATCCCATCGAGCCGCATTAACTTCATCAATACATATTAGTCGATTTTTATACTCACCTTTGTGCACCTAATTTGTTTGGGGTAGTATAAGTGTAACACAATGAGTGTTATCACAGTCGATTTGACACAGCTAGCGTATTGTATACACTTCCCTCTATTACAACGGTCAAAAGAAGTCTTGTCTCTACCAAAGTACCAACAAATAAAATCAGGAATATAATCCACTCAACCACTCCCTCTGCTCCCATCATTTCACATTTTCACCAAAAACTCAACTCAAAAATCACAGACCAATTTCTCTCTCCTCCATTCTAACCATGGCAGCTCCTCCATCTTCTGGTAAGTTCTTCTTTCTGTCTCCTCAATCTCATACTACAATCATATTATATTATAAACATAATCACTTCAACAATCTTATTCTAATCTTATTTTTTACTGGGTTCAATGCAAAATCAGCAGAAACCGTGTCGAAGAAGCTTCACCCGTACCAAAAGTGCGGCTCACCAGGCGCGTACGACTCGCGTGAGGTAGTCATAATGCAACCCAACGGTCATCTCGTACGTGGGCTGTACGTGCGCGTGGACATGCCCGGCGTCCCAAACGACAGCATTGAAGTGGTCAAGAACTCCGAAACTCGCACCGTTAACTTCACCGGGAAGGCACCAAAACTCTGGCCCACACACGACACTTCCGACCGGGTCTACTTGGGTTACGTCGTACTTGACCGTGACCCGACCGAAGTCAAAGTGGAGACCTATATAAACCATGGTTGTGTCCGGTTCTTCTTCCCTTTCTGTGATGGGTCAGTCCATTTTTTCTCTCCTCCCGACGCCGGTGACCAATCTCCTGAGGAGCTTCTTCCAGAAGCTGAAGATGAATGTGCGTACTGGTGAATTTCTTATAAATTGTTGAAAAAGTTTACATCTTTGTTGTAATTGTGACTTCGAATGAAGATCATGTGTTGGTGTTGAATTTTTGCAGTGGTGTTTGTGGAAGGATTGGGGAGTAAATATGTTACAATCGTCGAACATGCCCCAGATTCATCAGGTAATTAAAGCTTCAATTTTTTTTGCAATCTGCAGTAATTTTTATGGGGTTTTTACTTTATTTGTAACTTTGGATTTGTATTTTTTTTCTGCTTCTTGAGAATGTTTTGTTTATGCTGTTTGGATTCATGGTTTCTTGTGAGGAATTGGATGTTTGGATTGTGTTGTTGTCGAATAATGTTTGTAGGAGAATTTAAACTGGATTTGCTCTGTTGTTTCGATTTGTTAATGTTGGGTTTGAATTGAACGGAGTATGGTTCTTTAATTTGTATGGTCACCTCGTTATGGGAGAGCGATTGAGATGACAAATTTGACATAGATTGGGTTGGTTAACATGAATAGTGGTTCCACACAAGACGATTTATACTAGCTGACCACAAATATATTCGATATGAGGCCTTGAAGTTGTTGTACATTGGCTTGAGTCGTAGTGTTGTCGATTAGTAATAATACTAATAAGCCATTCTTGTCAACTGTCAACAATTGGTTCCTTGGAATGCATATGTTTGTAGTGCAAAGTTGGATTAACCACTAGTTGAGTAGTTTCCAATTGTTTGAATTAACCAATTACCGGGGAGGGTAGAATTATTTTCTCTCGATCTCTTTCGTTATTAAGTAATGGTTTTGAATAGTGGAATGTAATGAAGTCTATATTTTCTCAACTGACCCTTATGTCCCTGAATGTTCAATACAAGTCTGGCCTTTTATAGCTTATGAGTTATGATTCTTCGATATGCTTGCTATGTAATCATCACGTTTGCAAACCCTCTGTGGATTTTGGAAGGTTTGTGGCTCTTCAAGTTTATAGCGCAAGTAGTGATGGCATTCATGTTGTTTATGAAACAAATGGGTCGTTTTATGGTCAAGAAGGTGGTCTAGACAGCTTGGTTCTTATCTAGTATACAACTTCATTACCATGATACATGATACTCTAGCATTGTGTGTGTGAATGTATGGTTTATGTGGTTTCTAAGCTGGCAGCATTCCTTATTTGGGATTCGTGTATGTGGTTTCAGCTATACCCAAATTCGTTCTGCCCCCCCCCCACCCCCACCCCCAATGACCTTGAATTTACAGTACGAGTATACAATATATGTTTGCTTCATAATTTAATTTCCACCCGCACTTTTGAAGGTATGTAGTTCTTGTTTAGTGTTGCAAATCTTTGACAAAGTTCATTGGATTGCATCAACTGAAAGGGCCTTCTATGCTTGATGTTTGTGCTACAGTGATCAAGAAATGTGAGCTACATCTCATTCATGAATTAAGAATTCTGTAAGTTTCCATCTTGAACTTGGTGTGCTCATTATTTCATCCTATAATGGTTCTGTGATAAGCTGATAACCTCCAGACACTTCGCCTCTATACATTTATCGTGTTATGCTAACTGATTCTTGAGTAACAGATGTGCTAATTAATATCGAAGTGTTATAGTGTAATGTTCCTCAAGTGATCCCTAGCTAATAATGTTCAGTATTAAAGATAGCTCGACAACATTTGCATTCCATAACATCTTTGTTGTGGTGGCCTCTGAGACTTTCGTTTTATTAACCAAGGCATGTATATGCTCCACCACTGAGAAAATTAAGAAGGCGTTTGAAGAACCTTATAAGCTCAACACTATATTTGTAGGTTATCATCAAAAAGCTGGAGCCTCAGTGCTTGATGAATTAGACTTCTGTTCAATTTTTTGTTCTTGGACTTGGTGTGCTCATTCATCCTATAATAGTACCTAGACAAATAGACAATCATCTATGACTATCATTGTACATGCATCTATACATTTTCGAGCTATGTTAGCTACCTGATCTTGTAACAGGGCAGTGTGACAAAGTTTTTTTTTTTTTTTTTTTTTTTTTTTTTTTGAGATCAGAAATCATTATTTGGGATTTAATGTGAGTATTTTTGAAGGTTGAAATTATGAATTTGATGTTTCAGGTCCAAAGCTCAGGGGAGGGAAACCAGTGCACATCAATCCATCTCTGGTTAGTGGGGGTGAAAGGAGTATATGAGCATAAGATTGTGAGTCTTGGTGATGGAGAGCAGCTGGTTTATTTGAGGCTTGACGTTCCCGCGGTGGGTACTGAATGCTTCATTCTTGGAGAAAAGGGAGGGCCTTTAACCTTTTCAGCTGACGGTGCTGGTGAAGTCTTTCCCTATGATGAGAGCCAGCGAGGGTTCATAGCCGAATTCAAGCCAAATTGCTCGTGCTGCAAGTATGAGGTTGCCGAATTTGACGTGAAGGATGGAGTGATAAGGATTCTGGCTCGCAAGACTCCCAATTCTGCAGTGCCTACCAAGATGCACTACTATGAGCCTCATTCTAGGCCTGGTGGACCTCCGAAGAAAATTTCAATGGGATTTGGTGTAGAGTTACATGATGATAGGGTGAGATTAGTCCCTCGAGGTAACTAAGACGGTAGAAGTAAAGCACCCCTGGTGAAGTGGTAATGACGCTGTTTGTAACTCGATTACGAGTATTATCGTTATGCATCTCGAATCAAGACAGACATTTATGTGTTTTCGTACTGCGTTTGATTTCAAGTATTGGTGCTTGGACTATGTTTCATTATTAGTATGTCAATGTAATGAAGTACCTTCTACAATTCCACTGCTCTGTTCAGTGAATTATTGATGCGGTTGTGTTGAAGTGTATTTTCGAGTACGAATTGCCAAGGTGATAAGGCCTGGATTGTAATCTGCTTCGGCGTGAACCCAACAATGCAAAGTATTTCACGATTCAGCAGAGCATCTTTGGGCGTTTTAGAAGTGTAGCAGTCGAATATTTGCTCTTCTGGGATAAGAATATTTGGTTACGAAATGCTCAATTGACAGAGGGATGATCTCGAATAATGGTTCGGTAAAAGATCTCGAATAATGTTTCAAGGCTCGTAGTTGATGATTAATGGAAGATAATTTTCACAACAACACGAAGCAAAATGAAACGGCGCAAGATATTCCGACCCCCAATTGGTTACACTAACTGTAACTTTCACCGTGGCCAAGTTACAATATCAATTTTAAGGCGTCTTTATTTGATTTCGCCATGAATTTTACTAAATGAACACACATTTACCGTCCCTCATTGTTAATTTTACTTTTCTTTTCACAATATTGCAATGTAGAAAATTAGGAATAATCCTACATTCCTACCACGATTAATCTAATTTACTGTCTTCCGTCTTCTTTTTTTTGACGGCACTCTTCAGTCTTCACTAACGTATCAAAGGTACTAAGGTATGGTCAAAATCGTCCTCGTCTTACATCATGACATCATGTTAATTATGAGAACCACAAAATTACCTCACAGTCCCTTTTCACCTCCCATCTTGTGCTGATCTGTATTCCAGTAAAATTTCTTTTGGTATCCCAATGTTCTACAGAATACGAAGACAGATGCGTGCTCCGCAAGCTGGCGCCATCGTATCCTCACCGTCCACGTAACCACAGATTAGCTACAAACCAACGGCTATGATCACCTTCCTCAGACTGCAGACTGCATACTTGTACTTCCCCGAAACTTGAAATTGACGTCTCACATTTTTGTATTTCATCTCATTCATCGTCCTTCTCCCAATTCCCCTCTCTACACTTTGAATTAAAATTTTTAAAACCAAACCAAAAAAATGGAGAACCTGAATCTTAACGATGAAGCTACTGACCAACTCACCAAATTCACCCCAGACATTATCACCGAGATCCTCCTCCGTTTACCGGTGAAACCGTTATCCCGTTTCAAGTGTGTATCCAAAACGTGGTTGTCTCTAATCCACAGCCGCCCATTCATCCACCGCCAGATCACCCACTCTCTCTCCGCCGCCGGCCTCTACCTCGCCCGCTTCATCGGGTCCACTCTCTCTCCGCCGCCGGCCTCCACCTCGCCCGCTTCATCGGGTCCACTCTCTCAATCGTAAACCTCCCCTCACTCGATTCCACCCCAGTCAAAACCATCCACCTCCCCTTCTCCGCCCAATCCGGCACCGCCGATATCGCCGGCTCTTGCCACGGACTCATCCTCATCTCCGACCACCCCGTCTTCGCCGCCGTCTACAACCCCTCCAACCTCACCTACCACGTCATCCCCTTCAACGACCCTCCTCGCCGCTGGCACGAGTCCTACTGGGTGGACTTCGGTCTCGGTTTCGACTTTTCTCAGAAGACTACAAGTTTGTCCGCGTCGACCAGAACAACGGGCCGGGCCCGGCGTACCCGGCCCGGGTAACGCAAATCTTCAGCTTGAAGCTGAACAAATGGAGGAAGATCAAGGCTGATTTTCCACACTTCCTGGCCACCCCAAAAGGCCACGGGAAATTCTCAAACAACTGTTTACACTGGATGGCCACCATCAACCCGCCCGGTTCGTACGACTTGGACTCACTCATGACCCATCCGGGTCAGGCCGACCCGACTGTGTACAAGTACCTCATCGTCGCGCTCAACTTGTTCACTGAGTCGTTCCTGGAGATTCCGACGCCGGATTTCTACGCCGGTGGTCACGAGTTCCCGGTGCCGACACTCGTGGCGGTGGAGAAAGAGGATGATAATAATACTTTAATGGTTTCGGTTGAGTTCGGCCCGATGGAGTGTCGTAGTGTTGACGTTTGGGTGATGAAGAAGTACGGGGTGAGGGATTCTTGGGCAAAGATTATTACTTTCCACCACGGGTTGACCCGGCCCGAAGCTATTGGGCGGGCCAAGGGTATTATGGTGTCTAAGGATGAGTGTGAGGTGTTGATGGAGGAGAATGATCGGCCTGCTAAGTACTTTTGGGTCCACCGGGAGTCGGGTCGGGTTAGGGAGGTTGAGATTCAGGGTAAGTTTTCGGGTATTTTCGATATCGACTCAATTTTGAAGTGTGCTATGCTTAAGGTATTCTGTAGAATATGTGCTTATTTCGTCATACAAATATGTTGGATTTCGAGTTAGATATTTGAATTGTTGCCTGTGAAGTTCTTTGTTATTCGAGTTGCTTGAGGTCTTTTGTTCTGCGAAGTTAAAGGATATAAGGATCCAGAACAAGGATATTTAGTTTTTAAGTTTATGCTAGTATAATTTTCAATGTGTGTTATGCTTATTTGAAGTTACCAAATTGAATTGTTGCCCGTTGCTTAAGGTTTGCGATCTGCAAGGTTTGATGACACACTCAAGAGATTCATAACGAGGTCGTTTAGTTTAAGTTAATGCTAGTATGGTTTTGGATTTTGATCGAGTTGTTGCTAACAGTAAGTGGTATTTGTATTGGTAGGATTTACATAGACCCTATCAAGGATGAGCGGATAATGAAGGAGCATAACAAAATGAGGAGGTATGAATGATCTAATCCCTGCTGATGGTTATGTCCCTACTTGTTTTGCACTGGAAATAACAATGACATTATGAATTTGATTCATAGACGTAAGTGATTGCAAGTTATGAAGAAGTGACTGTGATTGTTGTTCTGTTTTCGTGACAATTATGCGGACAGTTATCAATGTGAATTGTACGATTGTGTTGCTGAAACTGAAAATGTTAATGTACTAGATGTACATCATGATTGATGAGTGATAGACATTTTACTGATTTTTAGATGCTGATTATACTACTAGTTATGAATTTTGATAGTTTTCCTGCTTACAGCATGAGATTGAAATGTTGCTAACGGTTTGAGACGATGGAATTCTCTGGTGTCTACATTCATAACTTTTCTGAAATTGAAATATTGAATGATGTATGATCTGATCTGTGACATAGCACTCATCTTTGTTCTTTTGGTAGATGGTTCATATGACTACTTTCTAATCAATCATGCTGGCTGGTTAAATTTTCAGTGATATTTGATGAATTAAATCATTTTGGTAGTAGTATCTTTTTTTCTCTTCTTAAAGTTTACTCGTTGTCAATTGTCATTGTATTGTTGTCTGAAAGCTGCCGAGTAATCAATCCACTTTGCAAGTTCTAATGTTGAAGCTGAGAGGCAGGAAAATGTGATTCAGTTAAATTCTAGGAAGGAGTTTGAATTTGATGGTTTTATGCATAGAGAACGAGATTCTAAAATCAGTTCTCTAATAGTATAACAAAGTGATATTTGATTGACAGTTATGCTTAGTTGCTTACAGCAATGTCCACTGGACGGTTGCAAGGCCTAAAAATTGATAGTGCCACATTTCATATATCACAAGTTTGATGGATTAAGGATTAGTGAGATGTCGTCTTCACAATTGTGTTTGCTTGATGTGCCAAGAAAGCTTCTTGTGCCAAAAAAAAAAAAAGACTTGGAAGATAGATTATTAGTGCACTTTGTGTCCGTGTTATAGAAAAGGCTTAGTGTACTAATGATGTACGGAGTAAAGAGCTAGGAGTTCGGCTACTGTCTACATTTCTTTTGTGAAAATGAACGATGCTTCATCTGTTTGCGACATGATCATCTTTGCTCTTTTGTTAGTCTTTCGCATATGACTGAATTTTCCTGCTCAAATTCATGTTGGCTGGTTACATATGGGACCAATAGTTGAGTTTTCAGTATATATAAGTGATACATAAATGATTTTTGGCTTAAAGCTTTGCTGTTGTTGTTTTCATTATATCCAAAAGGTCTCGGGTAAACAATCTTTTTGCTAGTTCTAATGTGGAGGCACAAGAATGTGTGCTCTAATTACCTGCATATCTGTGTATTGTTTCGACTGATAGCCTTGTATTGTAGTTTATAAGCATCGCTTTGTAGTTCGTATGTACTCCGTATGTTGATATGTGTAATTTATCTTGTTTGAGGTTAGCTGTGCTTACAAACCTCATGGAATGGTTGTCCTTAATTTGATCATAAGGAAATAGGGGTGTCTTATAAGTTATAATAACAGTGTAGCTCTAATTTGTTTTCAGTGACATCTCTAAAATGTGAATGTAGGACGATTGTATTGCTGAAACTGAAAATGTTACTAGTATATTAGATGTACTTCATGTTTGATGAGTGATTGACATTTCAGATGCTATCGGTAATGAATTTTGATTGTTCCCCTGCTTACAGCATGAGATTTGAAACGTCGCCAACGTTTGTGACGATGTTATTCCACGGCTGATGTTTACTTTTCTTATGTGAAAACGAATGATGCTTCATCCGTTTGGGACATAATCGTCTTTGCTCTTTTGGTAGTCCCTCGCATATGACTGCATTTTCCTGCTCAAATTCGTGTTGGCTGGTTACATATGAGACCAATAGTTTAGTTTTCAGTATATACAAGTGTTACATCAGTTATTATTTGGCTTGCTGTTGTTGTAGGTCTCACTCACATTCTTCTTGCTAGTCCTAATTCGGAGGCACAAAATTGTGTGATCTAATTACCTGTACATCTGTGTATTGTTCCAAATGATAGCCTCGAATTGTAGTTTATAGGCATAGCTTTGTATGTATATTTATATGTGTAGTTTGTATGTTCATTCTTGATCTTACAGACCTCTGGAGCTAAGTATGCTTGGCCTTAATTTGAACACAAGGAAATAGGAACGTCTTTATAAGTTATAATAACAGTGTAGCTCTGTGTGACTAATGCTATGCTATAATGCTGTTGTTATAACAGTTAAAAGTTATAGTAAAATGTATACTAATGCTATGTTAGCGCTGTTGTTTCAGGAAGCTCATGAGGATGCCAACTGTGATGTATCTGAAGGAGCCTTTGCGGAGGAACTGAGATAGAGATGAACCTGCTAGCCTGGCTGAGATAACAGAGCTGTTGTTAATAAATTCTGAATTATGCTAGGTTATTTTGCGTGCTACTGCTAATTAAGCTCTGTGTGACTCGTATTTGCGACTGTAAGGATTTGTGATGTTCGGCAATCTGTGCCTAAACGAACTATGGTGTTCAAGATCTGTTCCGACCTTCAGGCTAATGTGTTGGTAGCTTGGTGAATGGTGATTAACCATGTCCGAGACATTATGTCTCCAACTAAATGTTATCGTAATCGTGCTCCATGTTGCGTGAAATTGAACTTTCTGCAGGTCCTTTGTCGGGCGAAATCTTCCTGGAACATAGCCATCAATTTGCAACGAAATGTTAAAGCCCTTAGTTAGTGGGCTTTACAAAAGTAAAATAAAAAGTCAGACCTGGACTGGGCCCACAACTATTGGCTTCTGGGCCCAATAATCCAGATACAATTATTTCAGAATGATTCATAATTCTATCAATAAATATTGGGCCCATCTAACACGCTGGACCGAGCTCAAGTGGATCCGCTACAGTGTCTATATGACCACCCATATAAGGTTTTGAGCCCATCTGATAAGTCCAAACTAACAGCATTATCCAAGAACATAATCCTTAAAAAGTGGGCCCTCGTCTTGTAGTGGCCCATATAAAACCAAACGAGCATGCGCATCTAGAATTTTCAAAAGTGGGGGCCCAAGTTTTCGTTTGGATGAGGATTATTATACTCCAACCACAGATGACAACGCATATCCAAACACATGATGTTTTCAACGTAGGAAAAATCCGAATTTGTAGAGAAAAATCTGCACTCGGCACTAAAAGCACTCAAAAAGAAGAAAATAGTTCATGGAAAACTTTACGCGTCATTATAATATATGAAAGTAGCAATTCAATTCAAAATGTAAAGAATTGAAAGGAAACACAGGACGCGATACTAGTAGGAACAAATTCATATACTCTTCCTCGTGCCAATAGGAAGAAAATAATAATAGATTAAAAATAACCGAAACCCGAGTTTTCTTTTGTGTTGAATGTGAATGCTATGTGTGGTGTTATAGTCGTCAACTCCTCAAGCACACATGCACCAAAATTGTGACATAAAAATCTGGTCACAACCTTATTGTTGCGAAAGCGCCTTCCAAAGGGACCGAGCCAAGGGTTGTGGGGCACTCAGGTGAGGCAAATGACCTTCAGTGTCGAGCATGATGACAGTACTCTTACCTCCCAAGTGATCTTTCATGTAGGTTGCAACGGATTCAGGCACGGACATATCTTTCGCCGTTTGTATTATGTAACAGGGCACTTTTACAAGTCCTAGCACACCACGAAAATCACACTTAAACACGGTCCGACAAACAAAGAGGGATATGTCTGGCCTCATATTGAACAATGTCCTACTGAATTCCTGCACTGCAGTAGGCACATCAGCCCCAACAGATAACGGAGCAAACCCACTAACCCAAGCTGCATAATTGGCTTCCATTGCTGAGAAAACTGTCTCAATCTCGCCTTCTTCGAATCCTCCATGGTAATCATGGTCATTCAAGAACCTGTAGACAGGAAAGCATTATCAGAAATTCAGAACTGGTGGATTAATACGAGTTCCATCTAACTGATTAACTTTTAGCCGACTTCAAGCATTATCAGAGACTACAGCATTTTAACGTCGTTGTTTTATCAAAGTTGGTGGCCGCAACTGTCCACCTTTTAATGGAATTATGAGTAATGTCACATTTGAGAGGACCTTACATTACACAACTGGATAAGTAGAAGAAGGGGCCCAAATCTCAAAGTACATTTTAACAAAATTAGATATGCCATAGAATAGGAATGTATCTAAAAAGTTGTGGTTATCCTGTTGTGACATGGAATAATTCTAATCATGGCTTTCTGAGTTGACGAACAAGCACAAATGGCATATGCCCATTCACATTATTCATCATTATCTATGTTGTGCTGCCTTATTGGCATATTTAGCATATGATTAGCGTATAGTGAAAGAAACAGTAACATTTGGCAACAGGAGATAAAACATGGATCAATTTTCGCCTTACCTTTTCAGTCAATTGTCTTTAACAAAGAGATCAACTTTCACAGGATTAACTCAAGTAACTCAACCAATAATGTGAAGTCTGTTTCAATTAGCATAATGAATACTTAATTTACTGCAATTAAGGTAAAACAGTGGGTTCTTTTGCCAATAACCTCAGTCCTACATAAAATGCTCTGGAAGCAAAGGATAAATTACCTGGGGGAGGCACCAATAAGAATGAGCTTCGAAAAGAGATGACGACGATGAATGGAAGCAAGAAGGCCGATCATGGCAGACACTGAATGGCCAACATAGGCACACTGAGTAACTCCAAGGGCATCAAGGATATCTAGGAGATCATCCACATAGGCATCAAGGGTTGTGTAGCGGTTAAAGTCGAAAAAATCAGGGTTGACACTACCTGCACAAGCCAGGTCATAGAGAATGACCTTGTATGATCGAGTGAAGTAGGGTAGTACTCTTTGCCAAGCAGATTGGTCAGTCCCAAAACCATGTGCTAAGACCAGATAGTTCTGTCCATCACCTTCGACTCTCACATTTAGTGATTCTAATAGGATTTGCCCCATGCAGTTCCTTGTTTTGGTTTGAAGGTAGATAATGCAGACGGGAGGGAGGTTACTGTCTGGTAGAAAGTAGTACTAATGCAAGTATATGTAGTCAATGTAGAGTGATATATGTCAGCAAGTCGTAAACAGGACACCTTTGTAGTAGGCTTCACTTTGGCTATAATCAATTCGTGCAAACAACTGTTGTAGTCGCCTTCACTTTGCTCACTGTCTTATGCAGGGGAGGGGTTGTCCCTAGAATTTAGTAAAAGATACATTAGGGTTCAGGAGCAATTCAAACAAAGACAGAGAATGTGAATGTAGGAACTGAATAAGATATGCATTAAGCTATAATAACACACAAGGAACTCACAATCATCCACAATTACTCATCTATTCAACCCCACCACTACCAATTGGACAGCAAGTTTGTGTTGTACTAATCACATTCGTGAGCATCATACAAGCAATGCAAGCCATATCGTCATATCAAACCCCTCCCCTCCTGCAGACATATTACTGACTGAAAAAGCCTCAACTATGTTTAAGAGGTTGGTATGGAGCTGTTCCCTGTGAAATATTGTACCGAATACATTCCCCTCCAAGGCTACAATGATGAAGATAGAGCCAAAACACAAGTACTACATCACAAGCGAAAAATCACCTCCACATTGATCATTAACCAAGTTAAATTTGCCAAACTCCACTAAAAGCTTCTAGCCTGCATGACTGCATCTAACAAGCACAGAATCATCAATCCGATTTGCATGGCTACAGAAGTAGACAACATTTGCAGCTCATTTTCTGATCTCCACCAAAAAAAAAGAAAAAAAGAAGAAGAAAGAAAGACCCTTCAACAGCCTACGATCTACCTACATTATGTAAAGTTGCTGCTGAAGTTGACACAACTGTAGCTCATCTCCCTCATCAGAGCAGTAGAGCACACACACACACAAAATGAAGAAGAAGATTATATTTGGTACACAAAGAAAGGACCTCAACTCAACAGCCTATGATCTTATACCTACACCATGTAAAAGCACAACGGGAGTCTTCCTAAGGACTCAAACCTCACAACTCACAAATTAAAATGCTTTTTTCGAGCTATCGAGCATCATATGATCATACGAACTTGAAAGTCGTGCAAATAGAGGTTCCAGAACACTAATACACTCAGTTCCAGAAGACGTATGCAAGACATAACAACTACGCCTAGCCAAGGGTGGCAGTAGCACTAGCACCCATATTAAAGGTGCTCTACTGCTATGAGACCAAAATCCAGCCTTATGCGGAGTGGAGCTACAACTTGGCAATTGCCCGGGTTTTGATTCTCTATATCCCCATGAACCATGAGTTTATGACCCCTCCCCCATTTTTGAGGCTGAACATAGAATCGAGCCATATGGAGACCGTAAGACATACATCAAACCACCTTATTCACTTGTATGATCATGAGAAAGATAATGGGCAGAAAAATCCAATTGAATTCCCAAATAAGAAACACCTTAGGATCAATAACTTATGTACTTCACAACTAATTAATGCTTATCTATAATGAAATCCAGAAAAATCCAAGACTTTTCTTCTGTTCAAAACAATTGGACCAGTTAATCAAATCTTAATACTTCCTCCGTTCTTAGGATTGCTAATAATTTGCAACAACACGGAAGACGAATTTAAATCAAACGTTAACAATCGAATGGCAAAGTGGAAACAAAGCTACTACTACTAAAGCTAACAACTTTGTTGAGTAGATAAGTCAAACCCCAGAAATTTGAACCATGATTATTACTATACATACTAAAAATGGTCCCACCACAGTACATAGAAGCCTGAAAAACAGAGCACAGCCAAAAATATAAACTAAAAAAAAAAAGATGAAGAATTGCAGCACACAAAAAAATCAAACACAACCCAACAAAATTAATCAAAATCCCAACATCATAATCCACATTAAACTTTCATGCATGAATCAAAAGCGTAACTATTACGACATAACAAGTTAACTAATCACAATTCAAGTATAATCCCATTAGAAATATTCACAATTAGGATGATAATCAGAGCAATAAAACTTCATGAACAAGCAAATATTAGTGAAATAATAATTAAATAAGACCCAAAAACCAGGGGAAAAAAGTTCGTTTAAAATTTGGGGCAGTAAATTAATCATAATATATGTCGAAATTACTGAAAGAATAACCATGATTAAAGGGGGGGTTTAAGAAGCTCACCTGGATAATTATCAGAGAGCAAAGAGTCGTGGAATACTCTGTCTCTCCTTCTCTTTCTTTCTCTCACACAAAACTTTCTCTCTCCTCGCCCTTAGATTTGGTTGGTTGTGAAAGGAAGTAGAAATGACAAATGAGGAAAAGGAGCTGTCATAAATATTGACGTTTAAGTTAAGTTAACCATGGTTAAATAATTAACTAGGGTTAAATTTTGACTAGAGTTAATGGTGTCCGAAGAGATAAGAAGGAACAAATCCATTACAAAAGAGTCTTTTATACGGAGTAGTAAAAATGCTCATTATATTATTTCAAAAAAAAAAATGCTCATTGTAAAATTAGGATAGCTTTCTATAATCGGCAAGGTAAAAAATACAGTTAAAATAACTGTGAAAAGTTTGTTAAGTATTGAAACATAGACCTTTAAAAATTCAAACCAAGAAATTCTCCAATTTATCTCAATGCCTAGATACAATGGCGGACTCACTGACTCAGGTAGGGTGATAAGTTGATAACGAGTCGAGTCGATCACGAGCACAGCCCCTCGAGGCCCCGACTCGAACTCGTGAAGGTGGCAGCCCTGCTCGACTCAAGCTCGATAACGAAACTCGTTGCTCGAACTTGAGCTAGCGAGCCTTGCAAATTTAGGTAAATGGCCCAATAGCCATATGCACATTATGATGGTAAACTAAGCCCATATCAAATGCAAAGGCTTTAAACCACCTACATGCAGGGCCTTCTAGTCCCAACTTTCAACTAGGCTCGATATCAAAACTCAGAGGTATCCTGAATAATATCCGTTTAAAAGGATTAAGTTCTACGAGTGCTATACACTAGACTCGCATAAAAAGAGAGAAATTTGAAATTAATTTTTCCTTTACTTATTTCGATGTTGCTATAAGTTCATCATTTTTCACTACTGTAGTTGACATGTCCACGAATTTGACCTTTAACTAATTGCTGTTTATGTAGTTCATGGTGATTTTTTTTTGTTGACAATCCCAGTAAATTGATGAATTGACAAGATGAATTGTAAAAACACATCTGTCAAGAAAAAATGAAGTGCAAGGTTGGGTCGACTCATTCGTGGTCCATGTATGATGTATGGCATGGACTTCACCCTCAATATAGGGCTGGTAGCTTATAGCCCTATACATAAACGGGCTGGGGATTTTTAAGGTTGATAGCCCTATACATGAATTGGACCGAATGAGTTCGGTTTGGTTTCAGTCCGCCAAAAACTGAAATTCGGTCCACACTGTTCCCATCCTCTCTCCTCCTATAAACACTTCACTCTAATTAAGGTGTCGCTCAGATACCCGTCAATTCGGCAATTCCACCAGATTTTCATTGTCCAAGGGCTCATATGAGTGCTCAAAATGATTGATAGGGTTACTTATACGGAGAAGCGCTTGGGTTAAGCTAACTGACGCAATTTACTAACGTTCACACTAAGAAGAACGAAGTGCAACACGTTTTGCTCAATTTTTGAATTAGTTTAAAATCAATGTAGCTATCGTGGTTAAAATTTCATGGGTTTTATGACAATCTGAGAGAATTCGTAAAAGTGTCTTTAACATGTTGAAATATACTACCTCCATATAGTCCATAAAAGAAAGTATTTCTCATGCATCGAGATACTGCATTGAAATCTCAATAATATTAACATAGACACGAAATTATGGAAGTATACTCTTTTCTGAAAGGATTTTTCGTTACATATCCAACGGTTCCAAGTACTAATATTGAAGAGAGCGTAAAAGTAATTCAGACAAGGTTGATTAATTCAACAATAGAAGGGCAATTCTAGATTTACCAGGGTAAACATAAAAGATGCTTTGACAGTAATTTGACGAGGTAGCTAGGAAGTAGGAGCATCAACATTTTAGAACGTAAAAATCATACGCAGATACGCACTCCACCTGTAAATTGATCTGGACTTAATGAAGATTGTGGTTTTGGAATGGTCGAATGGTATGGTCCAATTAACCTTCGTGATACTTGCATAGGCTAGCTAATTCACACAATAATATGACACTAGCTAAAAAGATTTGAATTACGATTTCTGATGTGACATGTCGTTATGTTCAATTTCTAAGTCGTTTCATCATAATCATTTCCATCTACGATCATGCACGCAAGATTTTGTGGATTTACGATAATTTGAGAGAACTAGTAAAAATTTGAGAGAACAAGTATATATATGTGATGAAAGTGATGAATTGGTCAATCGATTGTGCTCATGAACAAAGTCTAGTCACACAACTTTAAACATGAGAGTTAATTGAGTGTCAAACTAAAAACGTACGTGTCACAATTTTTCATGTTGTTACTTATTCCGTATAACTTATACTAAATGCGCCTTATATTACAGATTTGTCCAATTGAGTTACATGAAAAGCATTGTACAATTTGTGATCTAAATAATTCATCAGTCTAAAAACGGTAATCATTAAGATTTATGAAGTAGCGCTTAATTACAACTAGTTTGTTTAGTGAAAATTAGCAAGGCAAAATCATCAACCTTGTAAACTTAATTATCGACTTATAATTCATCCACGTCTCGATGTTTGTTTAGTGAGGAAGGTACGTACAAGTACATACCATAGACACTGAGTTAATCCATGGACCATGGACTACTACTTAAATTATGTCGCACAATCATACTACGACGATATCAATTCGAATGGTTCATCGAGATTGCCCACCCGCTAGCCAGCACTTCTAAAATTTGGTAATATATATAGGGTGCTCTTCGAGTAATTGATAAGGCGAAATGTGAAAACGTAAATGGGCCTAGTCATCTCCAAAGAAGGAGAGAGAAACCCAAACCAAGGAGGTCACATCTTAAAATCATTATCGTTGTAAACTTATCGACTTATCGACTTATCG
This sequence comes from Spergularia azorica, assembly GCA_038382645.1. NCBI lineage: Eukaryota > Viridiplantae > Streptophyta > Magnoliopsida > Caryophyllales > Caryophyllaceae > Spergularia > Spergularia azorica. The sequence continues at coordinate 1,044,615 of JBBYHQ010000003.1, forward strand.
TTCACCACTTCACCGCTAGATATTTTTTTAGGGAGGAAGGCATGTACGTAGAATCTGGCGGTTTCTGTTATGATGGTTTATTTTTAATTACTTATTTTTTTTTTTTTTTTGTCAATTTCTTCTGACGCAAGTCAGAGTTGAGTCAATTCCCCCACAGAAATTCCCCTGAGATTTTCACTATAAATACAGGGTGTTAGAGCAATAGCAATGGAAGAACTCAAATTTGAGTTCTTCTAATGCCACCTCATAATTTTGTAAACTCAATGCATAAGAACTCACATCTACAATGGAAGAATTAACTTTATTGGTTCCTAATTAATATTTTTTAAATAATTATAGTCTTTCTCTCACCTAGTTTTCAGCAAGAACTGAGTTCTTAAATAAGAACTCGGTTCTTATTTTAGACCTCCCACAATGGAAGAACTTGCATTTTGCAGTTCTTATTTAAGAACTCGAGGTGGATGAACCACCATTGCACATGCCCTTAGAGCAACCACTTTTTCACACGCACTCATTTCACTCTCCTCACTCCTTTCTCTCTCCTCACTCTTCAATCTTCATCTTCACTCTTCAATCTTCATCTTCTTTTTCACACTTCAATCTTCTTCAATAATCTTCTTTCTCTCTCCTCCCCCATTTCCTCACCTTCAACTACCCACCTCAGCTCCTTGCAGGTCCACCACCACTCCACCCCTTCCTCATGATAACCAAAATATTCCTCGTCACCCTCACAATTCCCGTCTTCCACTCCTCCCTCCGCCGCTGTTGACTCGCCGTCTTCGATCGTCTCATTCGTTTGATCATCTCTCCTTTACTTTGTTCATCATCTCGTTTATCATTTTATCTGTTCATCGTTATTGTTGTCGTTTCATGCTGATCAGGATATCAGATTTATATGTGTCTTAATTTTCAGTTAGTTTATCAGTTTGTCTTAATTTTCAGTTGTAATCATTTCCAGCATTATTTGCTGGTGATTAGAGTGTGTAATCTTATTATGGAATATTAATGGAAGTTGAGTTTTTGTTACTTCTCCCGGATGTTAATTACTATCTTCTAATTTACGCTTTTGGTGATTTTTTTGGATATGATGATCGCCGATTTATGAATGGTCAAAACGTTTGTTGGATCTTCCTTTCTGTGTGATTATCATGAGTCATGACGCATAATTTTATTTTTACTATTTGTAGTAAGTTTTTTTTACCGTCTAATTAAGTCATTATTCAGCATTTTGGGTTAAATTTTAATTTACCCGCTTCAGTAAATTCGGTTACTTTTGTGACAATTTTTGTTTCTTTCTGACGTCTGTGAGAATTTAATTTATTTTTAAGCTTCTTGTTAAATTCTGGTCCTTAATTAAGTTGGTTAATTTTTAATAATCTTTTAGTAATTTTTCCATAAAATTGGTAGTTATATATCCAGCTTTGGATTATTCTTGACTTTTATGTTATTTTCAATTCTTTATTTTTTGGTTGTTGTTGTTGTTGTTGTTGTTGTTACATTGTGGTGAAATTAGAAGATATGCTAAACTGCTAAAAAGTACAAGTTGAGAATTCTGTTATTAATTACATCCTTATGTCAAAGTTTTCGTCCACTTTTACGATAGTTAGTTTGTTACGTAGTAATAGTGATGAGACGTGACCTTAATAACGTCCTCTAATACGAACATGCTATTTCACCGTCAATTTCAATTTTCGAAATCATAAATTTGAAGATTCGTCGTCGGAACATATTATTTCGTTTCTAGGCAATTCAATCATCATTTTCTATCAAATTGGCTAAAACGACGCACTTCTGGAATTTTAACTTCCTTGCTCAAATTCTGTTACATCCCCTTTTGTGGTGAATTTGATTTTGCATGCACGAATGCATGTTACAGTTAATAAGTTGTATATTCTGATAAGGTCCCCCTGGCCGCCCATCAAAGATTCTGTTTATTTTTGTGAGAAAATGACTTCCTTGAGAAGTTGTTACAATTTACAAATTGTGTACAAATACTAACACTAGTACTATAAATTTGGACGCGAGTAACGATTGATATTGGCGAATGGCGTAGTAGATTTAAGTCGTAAATTTACATGAACTACGAGCTCTAGTCAATTTAATTCCTTCCTTGTAGCTCGTAGCTTTTATCATTTAGTACCTTGGTGAACGTGAAATACTAATTACCAAATGTTTGAATATACAAGAAGAATTTGTATTCAACGTTGATAACCATTGTAATGTCAAAACTCAAGTTGAGTTTATGGGCAATAGTAACAGCAACATTTCACGGGGCCAATCCATCATGTATTCATATGGTATCCCTTCCACCATCCTACATTCCTACGCTTTTTTTGTTTTTTTTTTTAACAAAGACTTTCCTTCAATTTTTTGAAGATAACAAAGTACGCAAATAGTGAAGTCAGGAGGGAAGCCCAAACCCAAATAGTTATCCTAACTTGAGGGCTAACGACAAGTCCGAGAGGCGGGTTCACCCTGCAGCAGCTTCTTTTTTGCCCCCGTCGGCCGGTCCATGGCATCAACTTCTTTTTTTTCGTCATCCACCCGTCTACTTTGTTTTCTTTGCCAATGCCGCTGGTCTATATTCACTCTCTTTGCTACTGCGTTGTTGAGTGATATTAGACTCAAAGTTCCCTCTCTTCCCGTGAAGTTCCCGTTTACATGGGACACATATTCGTGATTTCAAAAGGTACTGAAAAATCAAAGCCTAGTCGCAACGTTTAATCATTTGAACCACGATCACAACTCTATAGATTCTCAGTACTGTTGTCTCTCGCTTACTGGTAGGAGTATAGTCTATATAGTCGCAAACCATATGGTAAGAGACAACACAAAGAGAGTCATCTACGTTCCGATTTGTACATCTTACTATACTCTCTTTGCTCTCGTGTTGAGGCAAAAGAACATCAAACGCCTATCCTGAAACTTCAAGCAATATGGGCAAAATACAGATAACAGAGCCGACTTGGCATTAAACAACAGACTACTGCGAACCAAATAGATTATCCATTTCAGTGAAGCAATACCATTTTAGAGTATACCGGTACCAATTCCACCATGTTGCTACATGTATAGCTGCAGAATCTTAGAGCAAACCTCTTCTCATACAATTAAGCTGAGAGTCTCGTCATCCTTCAACCCCCCCCCCCCCCCCCAAAAAAAAAAAAAAAAGAAAAAAAGAAAAATCGCCGTCCTTTTATGGCTATTCTTCTGGAACTTGCTTCAGAAGTTTAACTTGCAAGTTGTATACATCATCTCCACGTATATCTTCAATCCATGAGACTTCAGTCTTCAATTAACACCTAGAAAAAAGGGAAAACATGGGGGTTGATTAATATTTTCAATCTTCACAGTGGAGGAAGGGGTATGAACTCTCGATGTCAAACAAAACCCTTTTGAATTAATTCTTGTTTCTTAATTCCCCTGTCAAAGCTTTCACCACAGACAGCTGAGACAGTAAATACATCATTTCCAATTAATAAAGGAAAGGACATCAAGAGCTTCTTTTAGAATCCACACCCACGAGTTCACGAGTAAGGAAGTTAAGCTCTCTCCCGTTAACCAAAAAAAAAAAAAAAAAAACGGAAGCTTACCATCTCCAGGGCTCCTCTGATAACATCGTTTCCAGTAGTGAAGGCTTTGGAACATGCCAGGAAACTCTACAAAATCTACCAAAGGATCGTCCTCCAGTACCAAGCTACAAGTTGTTCCCTCTTGATCCCAGTTGGTTAATGTTGCAGTGACCCAGCCTGTTTAGGTGGCTAGAACTTAAGAATAAACCCTTCGGAAAAGTTAACAGAAGAGTAACTATATCATTTTGCAGAATAAAATTGCCGACTGGCACGAAAGAAATAAAGTTGGACGAATCCCTGAAAAAAGACAAGGCATGCTATTTTGCAACGATAATATGCCCAACACACTGCACACACGTTACAAATCATACTGCGAGAAACTTATAGAAACATGTTGGGCTACTTTTAAGAATGACCATGACCAATTGTAGGGATTACGGCTTGTCTACAACTACAAAACTCGCTATCCGGCTTTAATTGCAACTACAAGTCTTTACATATATAACTCCTTTAGATATTTTGATCTCTTCACTACCACTTCCTTCCATCATGGCTGATGTACTGGATCCAAATGATCTCGGACTGTAAGACAGGATCCAAACTGATAAAATTCAAACTTATGAAGCTCTTGATGGTCACTGTCTTATTCCCTGGAGTAGCAGCACCAATGGTTTGTACGAGCCTGACCATGTTGGGTTGTTATGGAAGCAGAAGGTGTAGATGAGGCCACGATGAATGATGATGGTGAAACAGTATATATGGCATTGACAGAGAGCATAGGTGAGAGGGAGTGTTGCCAATTGCTTGGAGATAAAGGAAATAAAATACAATAGATTTGGATGGTATTCTTTTCTTTATTTATTTAGAAAAAAGAAGTTAGCAGAAAATGTGACAGGAAACTGGTTGGGTAGGTTAGGTTTTAGAAGTCCTCGACAATGTTTGTGGCCAGTAATATAGGGAAGTGAGTCTCTCTTACGCAAAGCAACAAAACGAGGCGACCAATAAAACTTGGATTGAATATCTAATGTGCCATATAAGGGAAGGGGATAAGTTCATTCTTGTAGGGAATGCACTCATGCACAAGACTGCATTCCACATATAAATTTTCGGATATAACACACAAGATGAACAACCAATGGGGACGCTTATGGGAAACTTTGGTTAAATGCACAAGGAAAAAAAAAAAAAGCAAAAGCAATATCACCCATGACAGAGAGTCAGAAACCCCTTAGAATCCGAGGTCCCTCATGCAAAACTATCTTCGGAACACCAGAGACAATCGAAGTATGATTAACTTTTACCAGAGACTAATTCTATTCAATCAAATTTATTGGTTAATGAGCACAACAGCAAGACGAACAAACCATCATGCTATACATCTCCAGCTAGATTCTCTTAACAGGTCTGGGGTTAGCTACAATTGCCCATGACGAATTAGGATTCTGTTCAGGATATTTCGTTAGTCCTTATACTGCTAATTAAGGACAAGGAATTGTAATTGTTGAACTAACATTCCACTGATCTGATGAAATAATGCAGAGGACACAAACAAAAGGCCGAAAGGATTCAGAATACAAGGCATAAGGCCTACAACTTGTCAGATATCAAAAATGTTATCCAGGGCTGAAAAATAAAATCTAGCTAATTACACATACAAGCTACTAATAAATAAGTAGATACAAGTCTTACAACCAAGTGAGAGTCAGATCCACACAAGAGGGGAATAGGGAAGGGAATGAGTAAATATTGCACGCCTATACAAACAATATCCAGATGGAACAATTCACATGCTACATACCTTAGCAAGTACTTCAGCCATCTCCTTGAAGTACACATCTGGAGACATTGGATTTAGCTGATAGTTCATTAATTGGTGATTGTAACCCCAGAACCCCTGGATGAAAATGGAAGAGCCAACAAAGAGTTACACTTTACTAACCTCTCCGACACTAGAAGTTTATATGAATAGAAACAGGAGCATTAGGACCATAAGATTACAGCATGGTATGAACAATGAAAGAGGAAGGCAAGTCCCTTCCAAAAATTTACACAAGGCTAGCATATTTAGTACGATAACCTCACCACTGTGAATAAACCTAAAATAGTGACCCAAAATATTTGATAAAACACGTTGAACAGTTCGAAATGCAAAAACAATTCAGCACTCAACTTTTTACCCACTATGTAGGAGGCAGAAGAAATAAGTATTGTGGGATGACAGAGCAAGTGATCCATCAAGACCAAATGGCTTCATAACGAGATATCTTCAACTTTAAACTAAGCAAAAAAGAACATGGAAAACAAACCAAGTTCTTATCCACTAGGTTCCAATTAGAAAAACACTCATCCACTAGGTGGGGAAACTACATGAAATGGAATTTGGAACTGGAGAATCCTGCCCCTAGTAACCTTAAATAGTGTATTACGGCAATCTATGACAAAGTCTTGTACACCAACTACATGACGACAGAGACCTGGCTTTGGTCCACGCAGATCACAAGTATTAGTCCTTGAAGCTAGGGACCAAAGTCAGTCCACATTGATTTCCCTGTGTTGTGCAGCCAACATTCTAACACGTAGTAAGCATACTCGTACATATCCCTTTGTCTGCACAAACCTTTGCAACTTACAATGATACATCTGCAATGATACTTCCTAGGGTCGATTCTCCAAGCAACAGGGCGAACATAAAGGCACCCTCTCCATTCAAGGAATAGACACTTTAAATGAGTGTATTACCACCCCCCCCCCCCTCAATTTTTTTTATCAGTCATATAAGTATTGTTCCTAATTCAGAGAGGGGCGGATCAACAAGACATTCCTTCATTTCAGACTTAAGAAGGCCCTTACTGCCTTTAGGCTTCAAGGTTATGGGAGACGAGCAACTTCCAAGGCTGAAGGATAAACTACTAAAGGAGTTGGGAATCGAATAGACAATGAAGCAACGGTCAATCCTTCGGTGAACACGCTCTTCTCAATCAAGCAATTGTAACTAAACATATCTTCAAGACTCAGGTTCATTCCGTGAAAAAGTGATCACATAGATAGCTGTTCTCTTACGTGTCAACAAGAAAAGCTAAAGTGCACCAATTTATCCATGCAAACCACCCACAGGCCACAACGCACAAGAACCAGTTACATGACTTATATCCGCCCTTAGTTCCAAAACTTTCATCACATCAAAACTTCCAACAAACGGCCGCCACCATTAATGGCGTCCCTTCTCCACCAAATCAGCATAGCCTGCAGGCCAAACCGTAGACCATTTTGACCAACTGCATCACGTTTGAACTCGATCTAGACTTTAAACCTATACGGTCACTATTGGTCTCAAGCTCAAGCAGGCGTTGAAAAAAGAACTTTGATTTCCCTACCACACATGACAGAGTTACCAGGAAATCAGTTAGCTCCTAGCAAATCCTGTTTCTATACAAGTAAAGACATCATGATCAGCACAACTTTTAGATACACATCTTCTCAAAAAAATGATGAGCAGTGATGCACTGAAGCCACAACTTTACCTTGGTTTTCTACATAATCTACACCACCAACACAATACAATGGCATATCCTTAATTTTCTAACCAATACAATAATGTATTGCAACAACCACTCTTCAAAATGAACAATCCAGTATGAAAATTTAATCGCAATCAGCATATTAATCCGAACCCAGAAATCATAACATTAAACCAATCAATAAAGAAAGTTTAAAACTTTACATTTGAACAAGCTGTTTGTTAACTTCATCAACCTTCCACAAGTAAGGGTCACCAACTCCGCATTCTACAAAGAAACCCCATCAATAAGTTTCACTCTATTTTAATTAAAATCAAATCAATCACCTCTTTTTGACAAGATCAGCGGGATTTGTGAAAGAAATCAACCAATATAAAGAAGAAGAGAGAAAGAAAGAGGTATATCCTTAAAACACGCTCAGCACCAGCGAAGATCATCGTGGAGCAACCACCGGCATATTTTTGGGGAGAGAATTTTTTTGGTCGGGAATTTTTCACATGATTACTGTAAATTGTACGGTAGAGTGTAGACGACGCTAGAGTTACTAGTGGGCTACAAAGCGTTTGGCCTTTTGGTCTGTTGCTCAGTCATAAACGACTAGCAGGCCTTAGATACCTTGGACGGGTTTAATTGCCATGCATATACTCGTGAAAAAGCGGGATACGAGGGCCGAGAAACCGGACACTGCGTTCGGTCAGATTGTGATAAACTACACCCTCCGTCCTGGCCCAAGCAGCCCATATAATGTACGGAGTACACGCTAATTGGTTAAACAAAATTTAAAAGTGTAAAGAGGCGTCTCAACAAACAAAACATGATATATAACTATATGATATCACGTCGGTTTAACATATTTTTGAGTCTTACTGGGATAACCCCAAGAGAGAGTTTTGAGTTCCTAACCAGCAGGTCAACCGTAATCTTTCGAGTGTACCAGATATTTGACATGTATTATGATAAAAATTATCGTGTTTTGTTTGTTAGGGGACTCTGTTGTTTCTATAGGCGTGACATAAAAGGAAACATAGAAACACACGCAATACGAACACAAAAAACCGAAGGCTTGACCCAAACAAACCTTTTACTCCGTATTCTTCTGAGAGCGCAGAGTCCACTTCCCAAGCATACTCAAGCACAGCCGCACTGTGTCCACCTGAACGAGAGCGCTAGCTTGGTAATTTTTATTTTGTTTGACGCCTATTTTGCTTAACATCTCAAATTCAATTCGATTTTTCCCAAATTGGGGATTACTATTTTGAATTATGAACTTAATCAGATGTTTGTGGTTGTCAATTTGATTAAATTATTACTTCCAAATAAATTAATTTCTACTTGGTTTTGGTTTTGGTTTTCCCTGACGATTATATATACATGCAAGACTTAGGTTACTTTTGATGAATTGGTATGTTACTTTAGAAATAGGTTGGATTTGGAAAGTAATAGTTACTTTTGAGATGTGTGAGAGGTAGAATTTGTGATGGTTTCGTGCTGAGATTAGGAAAGTGCATGTCTCTATGACAAATTGACAACCCTGTAAGTCGAAGGGTTTGATTGTTTTTCATGATGCACATAGTCCTCCGGTTGTGTGTCAAAATTATAAAAGTACCATTGTCCAGCCTCATTCATCACCTTAAGCTTTTGGTTGAGTTGGTTCTTTCACATCGTGGTGAGAGTTTAATAAAGTTGCAGAGGTTGAGCACATATCTAGTACTATGAACCTTTACCTTGATTACGTAGATTAGCGACCAACTTTGCGACCAACTTTTGCGTCCAAATGGTAACTAGCGACCAACTTTGCGACTAGCCGGTTTGGTTGGAATAATATAGCTGTCTTGTAGTGACTCATTACCCTTGTGTTGTGTGTGATCGTAAACTCAAACAAAACGCCTCTGTACTAGTACAAGTATTTATACCCTAAACCTTAGAGGTTGTTTGGTAACCTTGTGTGACTTGAAAACTAGAAAAGAAAGGAAAGGAAGAGAAAGTAAAACAGGGAAAAGAAAGAAAGGAAATGAAGCAGTGTTGTGTTGTTTGGTTTCCTACGTTTCGTGGGGGTTTTTTTATTGAGAGGTGTTATCCGTCGCCCATCATATTACTAATATCGCCCACAATATTCCCACAATACCCCTATTATAATTAACATATTTCACCCGTAATCACATCTCCTTTTGGTGAAAAAAACTCTAATCGCACTTCCCCGATACTGATTCGCATTTTTTCTGTAAATCCCAAGTCTTCATGAGTCAAATTCACGTGTCAACTCCTAAACTTCATAGCTGCATTGATCATCCATAGTTAACTCCTAATCTAGAAGACAACCAACTACCTCGCAACCCCTCTTTGCAATAATTTCGGTTGCCATGTACAGCAAAATAGATGGGTTACGGACTTACGGCGACAATCAACACTATGAAATTATAGGACAACTTAAACTATAAGATTATTTAATTCACTCTTTAAATGATTATTATTAATATTATAGTTGTTGGATTACATTTGTAGAAAAATCTCAAGGAGTGCCTCCATCCACAGTGATGGTTGGGACGCTATGGTGGTTGTAGTCCGGGTGGTGGGAGTTAGGGATAAGTAATGGCTGCTTCCGCTACTATGATACGGAGTATGAATCTTAGGAGATATGAAATCACGAGGAAATGATGATAATTTTAACTCGAAGAAGTAAGGGCAGAATTGGAAGAACTAGTACAAATTAGGGCGATAATAGTAAAACATGGGTGACGAATAGCTCTTCACTTTTTATTTTATTTTTATGCATGGGGTAATAATGTAATATATTTTTTTCATGATATTTATTATTCAGTTTTGTGTATTTGCAGCACATTTATACGCTCAAACTCTCAGATGGGAATGTGTCTCGTGGAAACTAGGGCAGGCCTTAGGACTTGCAACTACAAGGTATCATCTTGATCCCTAATGTATTTATTAGTGCATCAACCATTTAAGCATGTGCACTACTTTTCTCTTGCTGTGTTCCTCTTTTCTCATCTTGTCTTCGACTTCCAATGGAGCAAATGAAATGTTGGCTAGTTGTCTTGTTGTTATAGTGCCTGAACCGAAAATCGACTTTTAGAAATTCTTTGAGGTATTTCTGTAAGTCTGATCTGATAACCTTCACCTCGCGTGTAGCAGAAAGATGGATTAGGGTGATGAGGATGACAAATTAACAACAACTTCTTTTCACCTTAAACTAATGTCTCGATGTGTTGTGTTTTTTTGGTGGTACCCTCAGAATCACGAGGCAATTAATAGCACGGAAGTGACTGATAGACGGAGTGGATTGCCACATGATGTTATATTGCGAATTCTGTCTTCCTTTACACTAAAGGAAGTGGTAAGAACTAGACTTGTTTCTAAGAGATGGGAAATGTGGCTGTTGAGATATTTTCCTAAGTTCAATTTTGAAAACCCGATTGTGATGAAGAAGTTGTGGGAATTGTATCCTGATAATGAGGAGCTCATTCACCAAGAACAATCTGAATTTGTTAGATGCGTAGATCGTGCTCTGAAAGAGCATTTGGGTGCTTCAATAGATGATTTAAACATAAAATTTTATTTGGATGAAAGTTACCAACACAATATAGATAAGTGGGTGGTTTTCGCATTTGCAAAGCGAGTCAAAAGGCTTGAGCTAGACTTCAAAGATGGATGCACCTTTTATCGGAAGGGTTCAGAGCTTCACCGCTACAGTTTGCCACTCGAGTGCTGTAAGGTGCTTGGCGTCAACCACGCATTAGCATCTTTGTGTCTGAAATCCGTTAACATTACGTCACAAGTCGTTGAAAGCCTTTTGCATCGGTGTCCATTCCTTGAGAACTTGTGCATCGAAGAATCAGAATATTTGACCGATATAAGATCTTCGTGTTCCTCTCTACGTTTGAAGCATTTAGATGTATCGTACTGTCCTAGAATGCAAAAGATTGATATCTCTGCGCCGAAGATGATGTTCTTCAGATACTACGGGGTTGCTATTGAGCTGAAAATTCGAAATGCCTCCTCGCTTTCAAGGATTTCCATTGGTGGAGGCCAGGGAGTGGAAGTATTATATGCTTTTGAACTCCTCTCACAGTACTTTTCTCAGCTGGAGCTTTTATCTTTACAAATCTCTTTGAGTGTCCTACATATGGAGGTAAGTTATGATCCCTGTCTCATCATTTCTTGTCGAATTGATAATTTTGTGTGTGTTTGCGCGCGCGCCTCATTGCCGATGTTCTTATCACTTTGCAGCGTAATCAAGGAGCTGCACATTTGGATTTGCAGCCCTTCACAAGACTGAAGGTTTTGGAACTGTGTGTTGCTGGGAATTATGGGTTAAGTATACTTGGTTGGGTCCCCTTGATTGAAGCATGTATAATCTTGGAGAAGCTCACGCTTAAGGCAAGACGATTTTCTTCTTGGCTTTTTCTCTTTTCTTCGATAATACTTCACTATTTCATTTAAAACACATATAAAAATCTATGTAAACTCCTTGCATTATTCATTTTCTTCACGTCAAAAGAAAAGAATAAAAAAAGAAACATCATTGAAGTTTGTTTTTTTTCTCGATCTCTACAGTTTGATTGTTACATGGATGATCTACATTTTTTGAGGGTTAAGCGTAATGGAAGCCCTCTCAAATACTTAAAAACATTGGAACTCTTTGGTTATCGTGGATATTGTGTGGACTTTGAGATCGCCAGTTTTGTTCTCGAAAATGCTCCAATGCTGCAAGAGGTGATTGTTGATGTTGGTATACCATCATACTCCAAGGATACGATTGATCAAGATGAATGTGTCCAAGAGTTGAGAATGAAAATACCTGATGGTGTCAAGTTTGTGTTACAAGATTCGGATTCGCATCTCCGAACACGGTCGCGTGTAATCAAGCTAGCCAAGTATTTAACAAACTGGCTTTATAATCATGGATTTTTTTATGGTATTGGGATTCTCTTTCTTTTTTATGAGATAATGAGACATCTCAGAATGCGCGAGAGAATTGCTATTGTTTTATGCATGTGTATTTCATTTTATGTATACTATTTATTAGTTCCATTTATGGATAAATTATCTAAGGAGCTTGCAAACTTAGCCATCAATGGCGCAAAATCTATGATATGAGTATGTCGTTGGGTTGAATTTTTTGAATTGAGCTGTTATGCATTAGTAGAATATGCAATATCATATACTAGTATATACTACGTCCGGGTATAATTTATTTGTTGCTAATTTAAGTTGCTCTGAAAACTTTGACTACGTTTTATTCTCAACTCAATTTATCGTGACTTGTGAGTAGTGATGACGTAAGCAACATTATTGTAACGAACTGATTTTTTTACGATTTTTCTAACATGTTCCCACTGAGCACGTGATTAAGGAAAATGGGTTCTAACATGTGCCCAATGGATACACGTTAGAAAAACTGTAGTACTAATGTGTAATGCTAGTTGTGATGAATGGCGGTAAACTTGCAGTGTCCACTCGGCTAAAACTCGGCTTTATAGATATAATATCACATAATACATGATTAAAATGAAATTAAGACGAGAAAAAGTTACACGAACCGAAAATTCAAAATCCGAAAGTAGCAAAAAATGGATAATCAACAATTAAATTGGTACTAATAATCTGTTATTGAAGGGAGGTTTAGTACAAGGAATCTAAGCGGTTATTACAAACTACGAGTAACAAATTCTGTTATTACTGTACGTACACTCGTATCTTCTAAAAAACGGTTTTTCTTTTCCCAATCATTTCACATCAAAAAATCCCATTAACTCCTCGTATAAATATATGCAGTTGCACCAATGTTTTCAGTCTTCACGCACACTTCCACCTCGCTCTCTCTGCTCCACTCTCCTCCCTTTATTTCTCTCTGCTCTTTCCTGTTACCGTCAACAATGGCAGAAAACAGCGCCAAAACTTTGATGATGAAGCACGTCAACAATCTTGTCGGATACGCCACCACCACACCGTGCAGCCTCATCTTCAGAAGCGCAATCATCTTCACTGCAGCGTCCATTCTGTTGAGTTGTACCTGCACTACTCTTTTCGTGTAAGCCAAAACGGGTTTTTCTTTTCCCAATCATTTCCCATCAAAATTCCCCTGAACTCTTAATATAAATATAGGGCGTGTTCGACAGTAACTTTTTAGGTAGCTTTTAATTGTTCGATCGGTCAAAAACTTTTTTATGCAAATTTGGCGTGTTCCATAGTTTTTTCTTGTTTATCCCATACTACCCCAAATTAAATATTAATTTTCTTTTTCTTTTTCTACTTTTGTTCTCGAAAATGCTCCTACGCTACAAGAGGTCATCGTTGATGTTGGTATACCATCTGATCCAAAGGATACGATTGATCAACATAAATAAATAGAAAGTAAAGAGTAAGAAGTGGAATTGTCGCGATGTATACAAGTATAGATTAAATTAAATTTACAGTTAATGAAGTATTAATTGTAAAACTTGCATTTATACTTGACAAGAGAAGTGAGATTCGTGCTCGATTTAGAGAGAGGAGGCAGAGGTTTTGGACCTTCGGTGTTCTTCCTTTGGTTTTCATCGTTTCTATATTAATAAGTTTTTTGTTTTGTTTTAAAACCGTTTCCTTCTTGCAGTTTAATTTGATTTAGTTCACAAGGTGATTGTTTTATTTGAATAATGACTATAGTATTATTAGAAAATGATATTTTGGTTGTCTAAACAGTCGTTGACAGACTAAGACACTATATGAGAGCGTAATTCACTTAATTTAACAGTCTCTACAGCCCCCGGGGATAAATGCACGTCCCACGCGGCCTTACATGTAATTTTCTTTCATTTGCTCTTCGATTTTTCCCAATCCGATCAATTATTAAGCAAAATCAATTTGAACTTGTGTTTGGGTTTTCGGTTTGTTTCCCCCAACGATTATTAAGAAACTTTACTATGTTTAGATACACCAATGCATGCAATTTTACTGCTGTCGCGATCACTTTTTTGTTTTTGTGTTTTTGGGTACATAGGGTATATGAGGATTCATACCCTGGATTTAAATTCCTAAGCACTAGGTTAACGGTAATCCTACCAGGATCATTGTTTTAATTTGTATGAATTGTTGTGTAGTAGAAGTAGGATTTTAATCGTATCCTGATTAGACTAGGAATGTGTCTCCAGTCTCCATGATAGCCCTACAAAATGACGGGGTTTCATAAATTGCAGTACAAGAAAATAGGTGTGGGAGGGCGCAGCAAATCGCCCACTTTGATCGAAAAATCGCTCTCCTTGATCTAATAGGGCGATAAAAATCGCCTTTCACTTCGCCCAATTAGTGGTGTTGTATTAGATCAATAGTGGCGATTTATGAGAACGCCCTCTTAGATAGATATCAAATAGGGCAATCTTGATCGCCATTCCTGATGATAGATCAAATATGGCGATCGAGATCGCCCTAATTGATCACATCAGATATGGCGAGGAAAACAATCGCCATATTTGAAGTCCTCAACAAGGGCGATTCTCCCGCCCTCTTCGACGGAGAAACCAGTAAGGGCAATTACAATCGCCCTCCTTGATGATCATTAAATTAAAAAAAAAAATATATCCAAAACATAGAAAAGTACTCAAATTGATCTCAACGCGTTCATTTATAGTCAATAGCTTCTCCATTTAATTGTTTGTACACAAAAAAATCACAGTTTCTCAAGTGAAACTATAGCTCCCTTTATTCCGTATACTAAATTTGTTGCCAAAACTCACGTTGAATAGCTAGCTCTTCACTCCTAGGCACTTGTATGGTAATGAACTTATCGGCTACCTCACCTACATAAAGACTGCTGCGTGAATGGTGTAACTGGTTCACTAAAAAGCCAAAGTTGCAGCCATCAGACAAGTTTTCATATACTGATCATGTGCATATAGATGGGTAAATGCAAACATCACAGGCCACTTCTAACTAATACATGAATGTACTATCTAGGAGAAGTTTAAGCATTAAAAGAAGTGGCTCAAAACTTTAATTCACAAGACATTATACAATATCTAAAGGTAAGAACATCCCAAAAACATTCTAACTATGTGACTAAAGGTGTTCTCTTCCTAGGGATTGATTGTGCCAAGCCGTCCCTGTCATAATTCACTTGTAAACTTAAGAGTCCTAAGACAAGGAAGACGATTATCTATGTTCCTCTTAGGAATATATAACTTATCAATGTGATCATTAAGCTACGGATATCCTTAATCAATGTGAAAATAACTTATCAAATACCTAGAAGAAAGAACTGACAAGGTTTCAACAGATAGCTCATATTGACGCCTGAAAGAATAGAATAGCCAAGCCAGTATTTATCAGATACTCGGTCTCAGAACGGCTAGCTAATGTTTCTTGCTCTGAGTCCATGAGACATTAGAATTTCATGCTAATTAGTGTGTTCCACAACGAGTGCTCTGCCATATAATTTTAAACAAAGAGGTCGGAGTTACATTGTTGGAAGTAATCTAGAAAAATCTAGATTAGTCCACAAAGTTCAAGATTAAGCTAGCAATTCGAAAATAATTGTATAATCTATAAAATTCTACAAATGTGTAGAATGTCGGTTATGCCAAGTTAGCCGACTTAAGAAGCTCTATAAATAGAGCATTATGCAAATGTAATCATGAACAACCATTCAATGAACAATTGAAGAAACATAAGAATTCAAGAAAAAGAATAACAATCAAGTTTCATATCAATCACCAATAAAAATGTAGCCCCAAAATTCCAACATGGTAGCAGAGCCCATGGTTGAAGACTTGGGACTCAAGAAGATAAACTGGGTCCGATACAGATGGACCAAGTTTACGCAACTGAAGAGAGCTAGGAGAGGCTCGGTTCGCGATGCTACCGAAGAGAGCCAGAAGAGCCCCGGTGAGCTTATGAAGGTCCAGTCTGCGCACCTGGGCAAGATATGAAGGAGCCGAAGAGAGCTAGAAGAGCCCCGGCTAGCCCCAAAGCCCAGTCTGCTAGTATAAGGGAATTCACACGTGATGGGGAGTGTTAAAAATGAGCTCCACCTGTGAGTATCCCACATTGGAAAAAGAGGAGAGAGTTGATATGTTTATAAACCAAGGAGTTACTCCACCTATTGCCAATTGGTTTGAAGATGGAAACCTCCTTGGGTTTATGACGTGGACTCTCTCTCCTCCTACCGGGTGCGGCCCATGCCCGATCGTGGTTTAACAACATGAATGTACTATAAACAAAGCCTAAGCTGACATTGTTGTTCACGAAACACAAACTGAGTTTCTGGTCCAAGGGAATGTCTTTTTCCAGCAATTGTTCATGTATTCGTTATGTATCCTTGATATATACATGGTTTCAAGAGGTTAATTGAATGAAGTTCCAGCGGCGAGGACACAGCTAGTTATTGGTCAACATTGTTAAATTGTGTATTTTCCTTTACTTTTTCCTCATTACTCATTATTGTTGCGTTATTTGCGTGTGCGATCTCTACAAAACCCTCGTACCTTAATATGTACTCTGTATATATGCAATTTGCTAGAGGTTTACAATGTAGACACAATTAATTTGTCCAATTCCTAAGTGGACTACGGTCTACAGGCTTCTGTGGAATTTATATATGCGGTACTATCCACTTTCATGATATTTATTAACCAATTTCATGCATTTGCAGCAAATTTATATGCTCCAACTCTCAAGGGAAATGTGTCTTATGGAAAATTGGGAAGAACTTAAGCCTTGCAGCTACAAGGTATAATCTTGATGCCTAATGGATTTGTTAGAGGATAGATAAACAACTTAAGCATGTACACTACGTTTCTCTTGTCGCGCTTAACTTATTACCCGTCTTGCCTTTGAAATCATGTGTTGGGATATCCATCCATAAGGAGGAAGAACTCATTTGATGTGAGTTTGGGAAGTAAGGGGAAAAAGACCATTTTACCCTTACTAATGTGTGGCTTCTTGGAGAAG
>JBBYHQ010000003.1:1075436-1087678 GCA_038382645.1 Spergularia azorica
TTATTGATGAGTATTTAGTCAAATTTTGATGGACATTGACTACTTTTTGATGAATTTTGAGCATTAAGTTGATGAACGTATGATTTAAAATTGGTAACTTAATTTCATTGATTAATATAAAGATTAATGAACATACGATTTAAATTTTATAAACATTGAAATTTCAATGAATATCGATTTTTTTATGAACATTGAATCTAAAGGTAATGAACATGGAGTGTAAATTTGATTAATATGAAAATTTCCTATGAGTTCCTATAGAGCTAAGGTTCTTACCTACTTGAACCTTACCCTATAAATTAAATCTCCTAATAATTCATATACCCTATAATTTAAAGCTCTTACTAATTAATATTTTGGAGAAGTTTAACCAATACCAATTGCCAAACATGCCTTAAATTTTGCAATTTTTAAAAATATAAAATAAGATGTTTGTTTTTTAAATTAATATAAAAAATATACCAAATTTCAATAAAATATTATACTATGTTTTTAAAATTAATATCAGAAGATATCAAATGTTAATAAAATACTATATTCTTATGGTGATTACAACTAGTGGTAATGACCGTAGAATTTTCGGTATCCAGAACACATACATACATACATGAGAGAAAAAAAAACGACACCCGTCTATTTATAAGGTTTTTATGGAGCAACTTTCCTTATTTCATTAGGAAATATTAAAATCCTACTATGGTATGGTATGTAGGAAATATTAAAATCCTATGGTATCGTTGGGTTGAGTTTATGCATTGGTAGAATATGCAATATCTTATATATAGCGTCCGACTATAATTTATTTGCTGCTAATTTAAGTTGCTCTGAAAATTTTGACTACGTTTTATTCTCAACTCAATTTATCGTGACTTGTGCCGTAAGAAACGTTATTGTAACGAATTATTTTTACGAATTTTCTAAAGTGTTCCCACTGAGCACATGATTAAGGAAAATGAGTTCTAAACATGTACTTAGTGGACACACGATAGAAAAACTATAGCACTAATGAGCGAAATAGCGTGCAGAGCGAGGGTAGGATTTTCGTGTCCCTACAATTTGTTGAACTATGAATGAAGGCAGGAAGAACAGACCCAAAACGGTGAACCAAACTGGAGGTAAATATCAACTAGTCCAACTCAAGGGGGGAAGGTTCACCCTGTATTGGGCCTTCGCTCCTCTTGGCATTGACTTCCTTTTCGTCAACCACCACCTCAGGGTCATAGTCTACTTCACCTTCGTGGCCTCGTCCCCCTTGGCACGGACTTCCTTTCCGTCATTCACCACTTCACCTGCCTCTGCTTTCTTTGTCAATGCCTCTGGTTCGTAACCACTGTGTGTGCTTCTGAGGTGTTGATTGGTGAGGTTGGCTTAAGGGGTGGAGAAGCCACTAGAACAGCAACACCTGGTGGCAATGTTCGATCACCTGGGGCACTGTCACTCAACTGGCATCCGTATGTTAGTATACTTTACGGCTTTACACTTCATTTGGCAAATGGCAATTATACTAAATTTAAAGAACCAATTTTTAGCTCTTTTGCTTACATTGGTAGAACGTTGCTGCATGTGTTGCAACAAAGATAACTGCAGAAAGTCGAATTGATTATCTATTTCAGCAAAAACAACACAATTTTGGGGGTATACCAGTACCAGTACCACCATTTCACTAACCTCGTAGTAACTACATGTATATCTTACAGAAACCGCAAGCTAAGTGCAGCATCAAAGAGCGAATCTCTCCTCGTACAATTACTCAGGTTTTTTTAAAGGATGAGAATCTAGCAAGTTTAAGCTGAGGAGTGCACCTATAATCCAGAGGTCCTGAAAACATAATAAGATCGGCAACTCTGTTACTCGTCGTCCTTGTATGGGTATTCTTCAGGAACTTGCTTCAGAAGTTTGACTTGCATTTCGTATGCATCATCTCCACGTAGCATATCTTTGATCCATGTGACTTCAGTCTTCATTGACACCTAGAACAAACAAGGGAAAATATGGGTGTTGATTAGTATCTTCAAGCTTCAGCCCGGAGGAGGGGTCATGAACTTTCGATGTTAAACAGAACCCTTTTTGAATTATTACAACCAGTTTCATGTATCTCAATCCCTCTGAAAGCCTTCAGTAAAGAAACCCGAACCCCCCCTCATATTTTACAGTATTAAACAGCAATTCCGTCGAATAAAGAAGAGGATATCAGTAAACACAGCATTTCTGACATCAAGAGCTTCTTATGATAGCATGGTATCAGCATTCCAACAAAAGCACGACCAAGTGATACAACAACTAAGAATGGAACGCAGAAAGCAAAAGCTTACCATCTCCAGCGCTCCTCTGATAACACCGCTCAAAACATTGCAATAGTGGAGGCCTTGGCAAGTGTCAGGAAGCTCTACAAAATCTACCAAAGGATTGTCCTCCAGAACCAAGCTACAAGTTGTTCCTTCTTGATCCCAGTTGGTTACTGTTGCAGTTACCCCCAAAAACATTTTGAACCCAACCTGTTTAGGTAAATAAATTCAGAACAGCCTTCAAAAAGATTAACTGAAGAGTAACTACATCACACTCCAATAGGAAATAGTTGGCCAACACAAAAGTAATACATTCGACAAATCCCTGCAAAAAGATATAGCATGCTATTCTGAAACAATAATGATCCCAAGTTCCCAACACACTGATGTAAGAAATTGTACGGCGAGAAAACATTTATAAACATGTTGGCGGTTTAGTAACCTGACCCTTGACTACTTGTACCATCTGAGGGATTATGGATCGACAAACAAACATAATGGCTACAACACTGAAAACTCGCCATCCAGCTTACATACTTACAAGTCTTTACATATTTAACTCCATTGAATGTTTTGATCTCTTCACTCCAACTTCCTTATAGAGATCACATTATGGCTACAGTATTTGAAACGGAAATTTTGACACAAATTAATCATCCTAGAGTATAGCAATTACTCTTAGCCAATGACACATTGGAAAGTGTTCAGGATATTTCGCTAGTCCTTATATACTGCCAACTAAGAGCAAGTAATTGTATTCGTTCAACCAACATTCCACCTATGAATATGCAGAGCAGGAGACCAAAAATTTACAGAAGTCCAACGAATCGTCAAATATCAAATGTATAATACCAGGATAGAAGATAAAATCTAGCTAAATACAAACCAGCTACTAATAAAGAAGCAATTATAACAAAGTGAGAGACAGGTCCACACAAGAGAGGAAGAGGGGTGAGAAGGAGAAAACAGTGCAAGTATATGTAAGCAATATCCAGAACTACAAATATTCACATACTTTATACCTTAGCAATTACTTCAGCAGTCTCCTTGAAGTCCACACATCTGGAGACATTGGATTTCGCTAGAAATTCGTCAATTAGACGGACACCAATATTGTAACCCCTACAAGATTATGTAACACTTTACTGAGATCCCATCCCCTAGAGGTTAATATAAGCATAGAAACAGGAGCTTTCGCACCATAAGAATAGAGCACCAAAAAGTAACGAAAAGATCAATGTATAGGAAGCTAAATACCCCACCAAATATGACCTGAATCTAGCATTTCTATTACAGTAACTTCGCCATCTCGTTTATTGAACGAATCTACAGCAGTGGCCAACAACATGAGATAAATGTATAAAACAAGTGCAACAAGTTTTAATCAGACAATAAGTTTTATGACAACAATGAGTTTATGGCAGAGACCTAGCTCTGGTCCCTGCAGAGTCCGATCCAAAGACATTGTGCATAATCAGACAATAAGTTTTAATCCGTGACACTAGATCTCAAGGATACTCGAATGGCAGCAAATACTCCATGGGCTCAGCATACTTGCACCTATCCCCATATTTGCATGAACCTTTGTAAAACTCAGGACAAGGGTTACAGCTATACTGATACTTCCTAGAGTCTTCTCTGCACAGGGTAAAAGGGTAACTCGCCCATTCAAGGATTATGCTTTAGAGAGGATAAAATTTGAATGAATATATTCAAAGCTTTACCCAAAAAATAAATACTGTTCTTGGTATCAGGAAGGAGCAGAAACAGAACATTCCTTCGTTTCTGACAAAACAAGGCCCTCCAAGTCTATAGATTTGCCTCCTGAAATAGTTGGGAATTGGGATGGACAGTGGAGCAGTGTTCACTCCTTTAGTCAACACCCTCTGCTCACTAAAGCAACTGCAACTAAGCATATCTTCAATCAGTTCAGGTTGATTTGGTGAAGCAGTGATCACATAAGATAGCCTGTTCTATTTCGCGTCAAAAAGAGTACGATCAGCTTCATTGACAACAAGCAGGTAAACTGCACCAACATATCCAAACAAACCACCCACGATATAGGGCAATGTTTTAATCGGCACCACAAGAACCATTTACATCCGCCCTTGGTAGAAAAGGTATAACTTTCATCACATCTAAACTTCCAACAGTGCACCAGCATTAACTGTCTCATTCCCCTCCACATTAGCTTAGCCTGACAGCCATACCATAGACAAATCTGATCAAGTAGATCCAGTTCCAACTCAGTCTAACCTTCAAACCTATACGGTCATACTATAGGTTTTGACAAAATAGTAGAGTGCGCAAAGGTTGTACATAGTGAAATTTTGAGAACATTTGGCTGTTATCCAGAAGGGGGTCATATTATGGGCTATGGACAAATACTTGAGTCAAAGACCTTTGTTATATTCCCAATATTGGCAAAAGCCACTCGCTACCCTTAATGGGTGAAATGTGCCGAAATGGATTAAAGAACTAAACAAACTGAGGAAGCAGCCATTATAAAGTCCAAGAGTACCCTAAGGTTGTCCATAGTAAAATTTTGAGAACATTTGACTATTGTCCGGTAAGGGGTCAAATTTTGGCCAAAATCGAAGTATACAATCCACGATTTTGGGACCAAAATGGCACATGAACGAAAATAGTTCAAAATTTTGTGGAAGCTTCTTTACGTAATATTATGGGATTTTAGCAAAATATTAGAGCAAAAAACCTATAAAAGGTCACCAATTCGGCGAAAAACTCAAGGTAGCCTCTATAGTTGATGTGTGTCAAAGCGGTTAAAGAACTTCTTTAACAAAGGAACTCACACTCATATCCATTTAGGGAACTCCAAGCCTGTCGATGGCAATGTTTTGATAATGTTTGGCTCCATTTTAAAATTTGATCCAAATTGGGCAAAATTGAAGTATATAATCCACGTGTTTTTGGCCGAAAATAGTTCAAAAATAAAAATAGATCAATTTTTGGTAGAAGCCCTTAGGGGTCAAATCATGGGTTTTGGCAAAATACTAGAGTCAAGGACCTTCGTTTGGCTCACAAATTTGGCAAAATCCACTTATTAGCCTTAATGGATGATATATGCCGAAATGGGTTGCAGAACTTAACTAACAGAGGAACCAACCGTCATACACAACAACAGCACCCTAAGGCTGTCCACAGTAAACGTTTGAGAACATTTGGCTATTATCCATAAAGGGGTCACAATTTGGCCAAAATTGAAGCATATAATCCAAGTTTTTTGGCCGAAAATGCTTCCAAAATAAAAACAGATCAAACTTTGGTAGAAGCCCTTAGGGGTCATATTATGGGTATTGCCAAAATACTAGAGTCAAAAACCTATGTTAAGCTCTGGAAATCGGCAAAACCAACTCGCTAGCCGTAAATGGTGAAATGTGTCGAAATGGCTTAATTAATAGAGGAACAAGCCCTCATATACTACTAAGGCCCCCTAAGCCTGTCCATAGTACAATTTGAGTACATTTGGCTCTCATCCAGAAAGGGTTAAAAAAAGGCCAAAATCAAAGTACATAATCCACGATTTTGAAACAAAATGGCACAGTAACAAAAAACTGATCCGAATTTTGTGGAAGCTCCTTTATGTAATATTATGGGTTTAACTAGAATATTAGAACCAATAGACCTACGGTAAGTCCCAACGTCGGCGAAAAACTTAAGGGTAGCCTCAACAGTTGACGTGTGTCAAAATGGGGTTTAAGAACTTTAACAGAGGAACTGACACTCATATAGTCATATCCATCAAGGGAACTCCAAGCTTGTCCATAGTAATGTTTTGACGATGTTAGGCTGGCTTTAAAAACTGGTCAAATTCTGACCAAATCGAAGCATAAAATCCGCGTTTTTTTCCCGTAAATGGTTTCTAAATAAAAACAGCTCAAACTTTGGTAGAAGCCCTTAAAAATCATATTGTGGAGTTTGGCACGGTTATGAACCACAATGGCACAGGAACAAAAAAATGATCAAAATTTTGTGGAATCCCCTTTATGTAATATTATGGGTTTCATCAAAATATTAGAACCGATAGACCTACAGTAAGTCCCAAAGTCGGCAAAAAACTTAAGGTAGCCTCAATAGGTGACGTGTGTCAAAGGGGTTTCAAAACTTCTTTAACAAAGGAACTGACACCCATATTTATCAATGGAACTCCAAGCTTATCCATACATATGATTTGACAATGTATGGCTGGCTTTAAAAACTGGTCAAAATCTGACCAAATAGAAGCATATAATCCACGTTTTTTTTACCATAAATGGTTCCAAAATAAAAACAGCTCAAACTTTGGTAGAAGCCCTTAAGGGTCACATTATGGGGTTTGGCAAAATCCTAGAGTCAAAGACCTTTGTTATGCTCCCGAATTCGGCAAAAACAACTCGCTAGCCTTAATGGGTGAAATGTGCCAAAATGGGTTAAAGAACTTAACTAACAAAGGAACGGGCCATTAAAAACAACAAGGGTACCCTAAGGTTGTCCATAGTAAAATTTTGGGAACATTTGACTATTGTCCAGAAAGGGGTCAAAATTTGGCCAAACTCGAAGTATATAATCCACAGTTTTGGGACCAAAATGGCACATTGACGAAAATAGCTCAAATTTTTTGGAAGCCTCGTTACATAATATTATGGGTTTTAGCAAAACATTAGAGCAAAAAAACCTATGAAAGGTCGCAAATTCGGCGAAAAACTCAAGGTAGCCTCAATAGTTCATGTGCGTCAAACCGGTTAAAGAACTTCAATAACAAAGGAACTCACACTCATATCCATTTAGGCTAGTCCAAGCTTGTCAATAGCAAAGTTTTAATAAATTTTGGCTCCATTTTAAAAATTGATCCAAATTGGGCTTTTTTTTTAGTACATAATCCACGTGTTTTTGGCCGAAAATGGTTCCAAAATAAAAACAACTCAAATTTTGGTAGAAGCCCTTAGGGGTCATATTATGGGTTTTGGCAAAATACTAGAGTCAAAGGCCATAGTTTGGCTCACAAATTTGGCAAAATCCACTCGTTAGCCTTAATGGATGATATGTGCCGAAATGGGTTGAAGAACTTTACTAACAGAGGAACCAACCCTAATATACAACAACGGTACCCTAAGGCTGTCCACGGTATACTTTTGAGAACATTTGGCTATTACTCATAAACGAGTCAAAATTTGGCCAAAATTGAAGTATAGTATCCACGGTTTTTTGGCCGAAAATGCTTCCAAAATAAAAACTAATCAATCTTTGGTCGAAGCCCTTGGGGGTCATATTATGGGTATTGCCAAAATACTAGAGTCAAAAACCTATGTTAAACTCCGAAAATCGGCAAAAACAACTCGCTAGCCGTAAAGGGTGAAATGTGTCGAAATGGCTTAAAGAACTTAAAAAATGGAGGAACAGGCCCTCATATACAACAAAGGCACCCTATGGCTGTCCATAGGACAATTTTGAGTACATTTGGCTACTATACAGAACGGGGTTAAAATTGGCCAAAACAAAAGTACATAATCCACGGTTATGAACCACAATGGCGCAGGAACAAAAAAATGATCAAAATTTTGTGGAAGCCCCTTTATGTAATATTATGGGTTTCATCAAAAATATTAGAACCAATAGAGGCAAAAAACTCAAGGTAGCCTCAATAGGTGACGTGTGTCAAAGGGGTTTCAAAACTTCTTTAACAAAGGAACTGACACCCATATTTATCAATGGAACTCCAAGCTTATCCATACATATGATTTGACAATGTATGGCTGGCTTTAAAAACTGGTCAAAATCTGACCAAATAGAAGCATATAATCCACGTTTTTTTTACCATAAATGGTTCCAAAATAAAAACAGCTCAAACTTTGGTAGAAGCCCTTAAGGGTCACATTATGGGGTTTGGCAAAATCCTAGAGTCAAAGACCTTTGTTATGCTCCCGAAATCGGCAAAAACAACTCGCTAGCCTTAATGGGTGAAATGTGCCAAAATGGGTTAAAGAACTTAACTAAAAAACGAACCAGCCATTATAAACAACAAGGGAGGGTACCCTAAGGTTGTCCATAGTAAAATTTTGAGAACATTTGACTATTGTCCAGAAAGGGGTCAAAATTTGGCCAAACTTGAAGTATATAATCCACAGTTTTGGGACCAAAATGGCACATAGACGAAAATAGCACAAAATTTTTGGAACCCTCGTTACATAATATTATGGGTTTTAGCAAAACATTAGAGCAAAAACACCTATGAAAGGTCGCAAATTCGGCGAAAAACTCAAGGTAGCCTCAATAGTTCATGTGCGTCAAACCGGTTAAAGAACTTCAATAACAAAGGAACTCACACTCATATCCATTTAGGCTAGTCCAAGCTTGTCAATAGCAAAGTTTTAATAAATTTTGGCTCCATTTTAAAAATTGATCCAAATTGGGCTTTTTTTTTAGTACATAATCCACGTGTTTTTGGCCGAAAATGGTTCCAAAATAAAAACAACTCAAATTTTGGTAGAAGCCCTTAGGGGTCATATTATGGGTTTTGGCAAAATACTAGAGTCAAAGGCCTTAGTTTGGCTCACAAATTTGGAATCCACTCGTTAGCCTTAATGGATGATATGTGCCGAAATGGGTTGAAGAACTTTACTAAGAGAGGAACCAACCCTCATATACAACAACGGTACCCTAAGGCTGTCCACGGTTTACTTTTGAGAACACTTGGCTATTATTCATAAACGAGTCAACATTTGGCCAAAATTGAAGTATAGTATCCACGGTTTTTTGGCCGAAAATGCTTCCAAAATAAAAACTGATTAAACTTTGGTCGAAGCCCTAGGGGTCATATTATGGGTATTGCCAAAATACTTAGAGTCAAAAACCTATGTTAAACTCCGAAAATCGGCAAAAACAACTCGCTAGTCGTAAAGGGTGAAATGTGTCGAAATGGCTTAAAGAACTTAAAAAATGGAGGAACAGACCCTCATATACAACAAAGGCACCCTATGGCTGTCCATAGTACAATTTTGAGTACATTTGGCTACTATACAGAACGGGGTTAAAATTGGCCAAAACCAAAGTACATAATCCACGGTTATGAACCACAATGGCACAGGAACAAAAAACTGATCAAAATTTTGTGGAAGCCCCTTTATGTAATATTATGGGTTTCACCAAAATATTAGAACCGATAGACCTACAGTAAGTCCCAAAGTCGGCAAAAAACTCAAGGTAGCCTCAATAGGTGCCGTGTGTCAAAGGGGTTTCAAAACTTCTTTAACAAAGGAGCTGACACCCATATTTATCAAGGGAACTCCAAGCTTGTCCATACATATGTTTTGACAATGTATGGCTGGCTTTAAAAACTGGTCAAAATCTGGCCAAATTGAAGTATATAATCCACGTTTTTTTACCGTAAATGGTTCCAAAATAAAAACAGCTCAAACTTTGGTAGAAGCCCTTAAGGGTCACATTATGGGGTTTGGCAAAATCCTAGAGTCAAAGACCTTTGTTATGCTCCCGAAATCGGCAAAAACAACTCGCTAGCCTTAATGGGTGAAATGTGCGAAAATGGGTTAAAGAACTTAACTAACAAAGGAACGGGCCATTATAAACAACAAGGGTACCCTAAGGTTGTGTATAGTAAAATTTTGAGAACATTTGACTATTGTCCGGTACGGGGTCAAATTTTGGCCAAAATCGAAGTATATAATCCACGGTTTTGGGACCAAAATGGCACAGGAATGAAAATAGCTCAAAATTTTGTGGAAGCCTTTTTAAGTAATATTATGGGTTTTAGCAAAACATTAGAGCAAAAAACCTATGGAAGGTTGCAAATTCGGCAAAAAACTCAAGGTAGCCCCAATAGTTGACGTGTGTCAAAGCGGTTAAAGAACTTCTTTAACAAAGGAACTCACACTCATATCCATCTAGGGAACTCCAAGCCTGTCCATGGCAAAGGTTTGATGATGTTTGGCTCCATTTTAAAACTTGGTGCAAATTGGGCAAAATGGAAGTATAGTGTTTTTGGCCGTAAATAATTCCAAAATAAACACAGCTCAAATTGTGGTAGAAACCTAAGGGTTAAATTATGGGTTTCGGCAAAATACTAGATTAAAAAAAGGGCACCCCGAGGCTGTCCGTAGTTAGGTGTTGGGAACATCGGTGAAGTGCTTTAACAGCAGTTTTTATTGGTGTCATATCGTTAGTATTCTCCTCGAAATAATCAAGACTCACAATTCTTCTTTTTACATCAGCACATTGCCCGTGCAAGAATGAACTACTCCTGTACCTTCCCCTCCCCACCCCGCCCTCTCAAATATTACTCCTATAGTCCTAACTGATCGAATCTCGCCATATTGATGAGCACTGATACACCGACACCGCTTCAATGCAATGTCAGAACAAACACATCCACTTTCCTATACTACACAGTTTACACCAAAACACAACATATCTTTTTCAAGGCAATTCAATCATGTAGAAAAACAGCTCAAAATCAAACAATCCAGTATGAAAATTTCATCGCAATTCGCAACATATTACTCCGAACCCGATAAACGTACTGGCAATCATACAATTAATTTAATCAATATAAAAGTTAAGAACTTTACATTTGATCAAGCTGTTTGTTAACTTCATCAACCTCCTCAAGATCGGTCAGCAGTTGACGCACTATTGCTCCATAAGTTAGAGTGAACAACTCCGCATTCTACAAATAACCCACAAATAAATTCCAATTTAATCTACTAAATATCAAATTAACCACCTCATTTTGACAAAAATCAGCAAAATTTGTGAAAGAAATCAACAAGTAAAAGTAACCCAACAAAAAATTAAAGAGAGGGAAAGCGATAGATATTTACCACACGCTCACCACTGGCGAAGATCGCCTCCCCAGATCGTGGAGCAACCGCCGGCATTTTTTTTGGAGAGAGAAATTTTTTTGGTCGGAAATTTTTCAGATCAACTGTAAATTTTTTTGACAGAGGATGAAGAGTAGAGTTAGTAGTGGGCTACAAAGAGTTTGGGCCTTCCTTGTATTTGCCTGTTACTCAGTCGTTAAATACTCTGGCCTTTTTTACGTAGATTTACCTATTTTTGGGCTGGTTTAATTTAACACTCGGAAAAAATGCAAACGTCTAATATGTTACCCTATGGTTATCGTGACTAACAAGAGGCATTACAAACTGTTTGGGCCTTCCTTGTTTTTTTTTTATGTTACTCAGACTGTTGCTTTTTTACGTAGATTTACCTACCCTTGGACTGGTTTAATTTAATACTCATAAAAAATGTAAATGTCTGGAATGTTGGGATGTTATCATATGGTTATCGTGATTGACAAGTGACAAGAGGTATTACATCTTTGAGCAAGTCTTGTCACAACGTATATACAAAGCTAGGGGGCCTATTACGGATGTTTAGTTGAAAGAGAAACTTGTAAAGATTAAGAGGTTATCGCACGCAAAGCTAGGTTGCCTATTGCGTTTAATCAATGACATGAAAATCGAGAAAGTAGTAGAGTGTTAAGTTTACTTCTTCACCTTTTGAGTGAATCATGTGAGCGCAAAGTTCAAGAGTTTATGAAATTACATGATAGTGCTTGAAGTATAGGGAGTAGTTTAATTAAGTTTAAGGATGAAAGCGTCAAAGTAGAGCAAACTCCTCATGAGTTCGTCTTCTTTGACCTTTATATTGGCCGAATTTCCTATTCAGTGACGTTCTCCTACGTTCTTGAAAATAGTTAAAAAATGGCGATTCGTAAACGATGTTATCTTATCTAAACCTACCATCGAAGTTACCCAAAAAAAGATGGTAAATTTTCACATTCAGAAAACACATAAAAAAATAACTCCAAAATTGCGAATTCGCGATCAATTGAAAAACGCCCCCAAACTTGTTCCCCAGATTATTAGCTTCTACTAGAAGCTCGAAATAATGGGCGGCCATGGAGGTCTAAACATCCTCCCACAGAAAAAATGGAACGTC
>JBBYHQ010000003.1:1098834-1110393 GCA_038382645.1 Spergularia azorica
AATTTGAATAATTAGTGGACTAGTATGAGTCAAACGTGAGTGAGATAAGTTTGCTAGATTGTAGGGTTTAGTTGTTAGTTGTTATTAAGTTTGTAAGGCTATATAAGAGCCAAGTTATTATGAGATTAAATTGAGAAAGTGTTAACTGAAATACTTCTCCATGTTTACTCTCCCCTCTAAAAATTCAACAATATTACTTCAGAAGTCGTTGAAAGCCTTCTACAGTGGTGCCCGTTCCTTGAGAACTTCTGTGTCGGAAACTCAGAATGTTTGACCAATATAAGATCTTCCTGTTTACCACGGTTGAAGCATTTAGATGTATCTCATTGTCCCAAATTGCAAATGATTGATAAATCTGCACCAACAATGACGTTTTTCAGATACTACGGGAAAGCTATAGAGCTGAAAATTCGAAACGCCTCCTTGCTTTCAAGGATCTCCATTGGTGGAGGGCTGGGCGTGGAATTAGTATATGCTTTTGAGCTCCTCTCACAGTACTTTTTGCAGCTGGAGGTTTTATCTTTACAAATCCAGTTGAGTGTCAGACCTAGGGAAGTAAGTTTTGGTGTCTCTCTTGCTATTTCTTGTGGAATCGATAATTTAATTTGTGTGTGTTCATTGCTGAAATTCTTATTTATTTTGCAGCGTAATCGGGGAGTTGAACATTTGGATTTGCGGCCCTTTACGAGACTGAAAGTTTTGGAATTGTGTGTTACTGGGAATTATGCATTAAGTATCCTTGGTTGGGTCCCCTTGATTGAAGCATGCATCAATTTGGAGAAGCTTACACTCAAGGCAAGATGACTTCTCCTTGGCTATTTATTTATTTAATTAATAGCATACGTAAGACCAAAAAAATATCATGATGACTGCCTAGTAGATTTTTTTTTTTTTTTTTTTGAAAGGCTGCCTAGTACCCCTCCGTTCCAATGGGATGTTGGACTTTGCTTTTGATACAAAAATCAATATATGGTGGAGTAAATGTGGGGGAGAGGTGAGAGAAATAGAAAATACTCACAAAACCAATAAAAGGTGGGTAGAGGTGGGACAACTTAAGGGCATTGTAATAACTTTACAAAGACCAAACCCCCTAAATAAGGAAAGGCCAAGAAATGAACGAAACAACCCAAAATGGAATAGTCCAAGTATTCATCGGAACAGATGGAGTAGTTACTATCTACCCCATACAACGACCGTTGTTAATAACTTAACTTTGATAGAAAACAAAGTGAAAAATGTGAAAACGAAAGGACGGTTGTCTAGGAAAGCGAATTGTGTGGAGTTTAATAGCGTGAAAAGTGTCAAATTTTAGAAGATTTGGCAACTATAAAAAGTTTAAAAATGCATACATACTTTTGTCGCCTTATATAGGCTAAATGACCAAATTGGTATATAAAAAGACACCCAAATATCAGATTGGTATAAAAAAAACTTAAAGAGACAAATTGGTATAAAAAAATGGCAAGAGAGTCAAATAAGCCTAACTTTATGTTGGGGTTGAAAAATCGACAAAAATAATTGCTTATATTTTTTCAAAAATATGAAAAAGAGTTTTCTACTATTTTTACAAAAATAAGTTGTACCATAAAAAATATTTTAAAATTTAGTAAATAATCATTTTTCTTATTTTTGAAAATGAAAATTAATTTTTTGAGCCGATTTTCCAACTTTGGGGAAAAAAATAGGCTTATTTGACTCTTGTTGTTTATTTATATACCAATATGTCTCTTGAAGTTTCTTTTATACCAATATGGTATTTTGGTGTATTTTTATATACCAATTTGGTCATTTGGCCTCTTATATAAAATAAATGTGATGGTTATAAGCAAACGTATTTTTGACCTTTATAATCAGCTAAATTATGTAGCTTGACGCCCATATTTACTCCATGTGCTTGAGGTCCCTATATGGCTAGATCTCGTGCCTGTTCGGTAGTACGGAGTACCATTTGGGGTGGGGGGAGATTTTGTGGGAATTAAGCCTTCAGATCAGTATTTCAAATTAGGGTACTCTTTATGTTATTTATACTTGCAAAGTACTCCTTCCATTTCATTCATTTCTTTACGTTGGGCCGGGTTTTGTGAGGGGAACCCAAGCCCAACGTAAAGAAATGAATGAAATGGGGGGAGTATTATGTATGTACCAGTACATGGTAACGTTATTAATTTTTCTAACTTTTACAGTTTGATTGTCATCGCAATGTTGTGCCTTTTGTGCGAGCTAAGCGTAATGGAAGCCCCCTCAAATGCTTGAAAATATTGGAACTTTTTGGTTATCGTGGACATTGTGTTGACTTTGAGATCGCCACATTTGTTCTCGAGAATGTGATTAAGTTACAAGAGGTGGTCGTTGATGTTGGTATACCATCGTATTCCAAACGCGACGTAGAATCCCATGAATGTGTCAAAGAGTTGAGAGAGAAGATTCCTCGTGGAGTGAAATTCGTGTTAATGAACTCAGATAGTGTCAATAGTTTAGTGGAGTGTGTTGAGATAGCATAGCGTGCAATGTTTGTTGGTTTAAGATTTGTTTGGATGTATCAAATTATTGGTTGATGATTTGATGGTTGATCATTATTAAAGTATTTGTCTTCCATCGTTTCATTTGTGCTAAACTAAAGTAAGGCTCATTCATAGTCGAAAACGGATATAAGCCCTAATTTTGGGCTATAATATTTATCAAAACAAAATATATATCATCCAAACCAAACTGTTGTAAACGAAAAGAGCGAAATATTATACAATATTTTGAATCATCCAATCATAAAATCTCTATTCGGTGTATGTAGTACGTAGTGTAGCGTAAAATGGTCAATTATGGTCTATTTCGTAAATAAATAAATAACAAAAAAAAACCTATATCGTTGTCACGCACATTGGTCAAGATTATTCACGGTTACCCTGGAATTATTGAAGATGTTTGACAATAACCCAGAAATATTGAACAAAATCAATTGTGTTGTAGGGTTTATTTAGGAAGAATAAAAAAAATGGAGAGTTATGAGTTTTGGAGATGATATTGCACTTTGGATTTGGGGGAATATGGATGAGATTTAATTGAATTTCTAGGGGTAAGATGAGATTATGGTGTTAGGATTGAATATTGATTGTGATTAGGGAAAAAAAAAATTCTGTAAAAGGTGATGAGGGGGAAGGGAAGAGGGAGAGAGATAAGGCTCACAGATAGATAATGGATGAAAAATTGGGGTGAGGTTGTGATTTCACCCAAAACAAACTTACGGGGTCCTGATTTTACTAAAATTAAAAGTTGGAGTCCTGATTTGATATTTAACTTATTTATTTACCACTCAAAACATCAAAGCTTAGAAAGTCTTTACATTAGACTTATTTGCTCGTAAACGCATTTTGATTTTGATGGTGTCGCAGACTTGCAGAGAAACTTTCTGATAAGTGAGTCAATAAGAATTATTTGCTTTAGTGTGTAATATTATTTTTGAAGATGATCTTGTAATACAATAATGCTCAGTAAGGGGAGGGGGGTTTAACCTTGGAGTAGGAGAACATGATGGCCACAGCCGCCTAAGGAATATAAAGCTTGACACTTTCTTTCCTCAATTACTTGTGTACCTTATCTTTGGTGGGATGCATGAAGAAGTAACCCTGATTAGTGGCATTTAATTAGTGTTTTGTTGATGATTAGAGGTTAAAGGGTCCTTACTTTATAGCACTTATTATATGTATACATGCTTTGGTCGTCTAACCTTGGCCAACTATCTGTCATTCTCTTTTGTTTTCTGTAGCATTATTGTACATCATTTGTATGTAAAGATGAAGGATAGCATTGCCAAGCATTATATTTCTCGAAAAGCTCAGCAGGTGCACGACGACTCTAATCCAAAGGGTGCAGGAAAACGCAATCAATCCCTTGTATATGTTGAAGATTTGTCCATCCCATCGGTAAGTTTACGCTTTTTGCAGTTTGCTAGTGCGATATTTAACATAAACAATCTGATACAAAGTTTCGAGTGAACCCGTTTTTGTAAAAAGAATTTCATGAAATAGTTGGGGTTGTCCTTGTACATAAGTTAGTATCCTTAGTAATAATAATGCAGGGAGTGGCCACAATTGTTGATCGTGGTCTAAATGTATATTGGAAATGCACTTGTTTTTGAGGAATTAAGCTAGATAGATTTGTATGAAGTGAGTTATTTACTAGTGCTTTCCCATTACTTTTGTGCAGTTTCAGGTAATAGTTATGAGCGCAAATATGGGATGCGGCTCATGTCGTGACCGAGTATACAAGCTCTTGTCAAAAATGACCGGTAAGAAGACTATTTATTATTATGCTGCAAAGAAATTATTTCCTCTGGCTTTTACATTATTATGCTTAGCAATAATCCACTCTCACCTTGTTTTGACAGGGTTCAGAGAATACTCGGTAGATGTGCGTAAAAAAGAAGTGACCATCAAGGGTGATGTGAAATTTTTGTGGAGCACGAAACAAGAGGCTCTTTGATTCGTAATTGCAATGTACAAAACATACCATTAAACATTTTTGTGATTGTGAAATCATAAATCTTCATGCACGATGATACATGTCTGATAATTCCAATTACTTCAGTCTGATAATCGTAGTTACAAAAATTATATTATCATTCGATTCAATCTTTAAAAGCTGGTTTCAAATACAACGGAGTCACTAACTAAACACACCACACCAATATGCGCAATTATTTCTCCAATCTGGGAGAATGACTGGTGAAAGGCGGAGAAGGAGCGATGTTGGACAGTGGCCGGGGTGAAGTCAACAGGTGTTGTCTAATATACACTGCAAAGTTCATTTTAAGAAAAAAAAAAAGAAAGAAAGAAAGATAACACTACCAACAATTCGTGTTCTTAATGAACGAACCTTGAGATACTCTTGGTCCTCCTTCCTTCCAGACCCTTGGTCAGTTGGTTTGTCCCCGTGGTTTAATCTCTTTCTTCTCAACCGATATGTCGCTGCCTGTGGTGAGATCACGAGCAGTGTTAAGTGGATCATAGTAAATATCAGGAGGATCGTTTAATGCATAGAAAGAATCAGCTCGAAGGTAGAGCGGATCAACTTTATTAACTTTGGATACAGCAGTACAGCAAATGGAAACAACAATGGCGAACACAGAACACAGAACTAACCCCTTAAGAAACAGATAGAAAAATTTGCCCCACTTATGCAGCCAAGGACGCTCTTTGTTTTCGATATCCATGGTTAGCAACTAAACCTTGCTGTGTTTCCAATATAACCGTTTTGGTGTGCATAGGTTGAATTGTCTATTTAATAGTTGGTTGAGGGAACAACCAAGGATATGAGTGATCTTGAAGTTAAAGAATGGTGAGCATTGAACCTTCATTTTCTGTCACTAACTCCTAAGGTTAGGAGGGATCTTTGAATAATGTTAATCCTCCATCTCTGTATTTTCTAATCTAAGAAGATTCTTACGACTCAAGAATACAGAGGTATGAGCCTACAGAACAGACACAAGTTCGGGTAAGGTCGTAGTTCTAAGAGCATTCTAATTTCTCAACAGTTCCTCTTTTGGGGAGACTCCATAAAGTCAACACGCAATACCTACTTTATGTGCAGTGTAGAGCTAGGAGAAATGAAAAAAGGAACACATTTATAACACAATACATGAATTATTTATCGCTGCATGCTTCTTAAACAAGATAACATCACTGTGCACAGAAGTCATCTATTGCAATCTTAATTTTTATAATACAAGGGAGAAAGAATCCAATTAATTTACGTCTGCGACACTAGTATAATTCATACATGACGCCTGGTTACCAATAATAGCATCAAGTTACCAGACTTGCATCAAATGAACAGCCAACAGAACTCAGAGAGCACACACCCACACACACACACACACAGAAACATAGAGCTTTACAGAGAAAAATCTTACTCCGTCAATCTCCAATCAAAATATGAAGTTGCTAAGTTGAGCAGCCTTGCCTCTCCCACCACCTAGCGGGACAATATATGCACTATCCTCAGAATCAGCATTCAAGCAATTCATCCTATGCCTGAAAAAAAAAAAAAAAAAAAAAACAGATTTTAAACCAGGGCCAAGTTGGGTAAGTATTGTTCAACAATAGTACAGCAGCAGGTCCAAGTTTAAGGAAACAGCCCTTACCATTCAAAATGGTCCTCACAGCAGATGGAGCCCCAGATTGTTGCAAGCCCAGAACCTTTCCTAAACTTGGCAATGAGACAACCACTCAGTGTTCGCCCAGGAAACTAAAATAGTAAGGCGTAATGTTATTCCAATCATAGGCAAACCATATGACGAATATTAATGCGAGGATCCCACCAAAGACAGATTTAGACTTTAAAGAAGGTAAATTGCATGTGGTCATTCCATGAGAGAAATCACAAATTCTCCCTGAAAACCCTTCAAGGAAACAAACGGCAGTCGTGCCATTGCAAAAGTTAACTTCATCAGCCAAGTACCTTTAATTGGATGAGTGGGCTCCGGGATAGTTACCAAAAAATATCTTATCTAAGCACAAGTAATTGTACGAGAACACCAAGTCAATGCGATCAATGAACATTGAATTTCTTATAGCATGGTAAGGAAACTCTTTATAAGGAAATGGCTAAGTCGAGTCTAGAACTCAGCACAGGCATTCAGATAGAAGAACAGTGAGCAAGGACTCATAATCACAGGAGCCTCACAATTTTAGTTGTCTTTGTATCTCCATGACAAAGAAGCAAAGGAATTTTCTATAGACAAAAATTGAAAAGAAGAGGGGTAATTTAAGGAACAAATCACATACCATGTTGCAGTGTACATGTCATAGAATTTGTCAAATGCCTTATCAAAGCAGAACTGGCATGCTAAAAGATCCCTGACATCAGTTACTTCGCATGTTGACTTACAGCATTTCACCTACGAGGCAACGAAGGCGTGGCTTACTTCAGAGCTAAAGAAGTGGAGCAAAGCAAAAAAACTATATATGCCACAACAAAATTTCTGTCTTGGATATTAATCAGTTTAGTTAACATGAGCTTTTAACTCTTTCAGTAACATCAGACAGTTTGAATGATAGTATCTTCTCTACAACAACCAAGGCAAAAGTCTGCCATGAAATTGTCCAGTTTCATCCACATTTAGGCCCCGTTTGATAGGACTGCATCTTTCTGAACTGATCTGATCTGATCTGAATGATTCTGATCTAATCTGATCTGAATGATTCTGATTTGAACTGATCTGATCTGAATGACTCTGAACTGATCTGATCTGATCTGATCTGAATGTGTTGAAATTTTGATTGAATTTCAACGAATTAGTATCAGTTATGGGCCAAATACATTGATAAAAATTTGAACATTTCTGATTTGAATGACTCTGATCTGAATGATTCTGAACTGATCTGAATACTACTGCAAATAAGTCCTATCAAACAGGGCCTTATTCCAACTTGCAAACTCCTATACATTAAGCTTTGTTATATCCCACAACTATATTAAACATGAAATTGCTCAAAACTTCAACAACAAATGTTTCCGACTGAGAAATCTAGTCACTGGCAATCAGAACTTTTACAAGAAGCAAAAGCAATATGTATCTCCATGCTCCTAATTCTTAACTTCACTGCAGATAAAAGTTCGCATTTTATCCAAGGCTACACATTCAATTTAAGTTGACCCTTACGTCAGGAAAAAAAACTTAACCCAAAAAACTACTATGCCTAAAGCTATGGTGTAACTGTGTAAGCAATCGCAAAAGCAAGAAAAGATGAAATAAAAACACATCAGGAATTCCCATAATTCCAAGCACCACAACAAACAAGGAAGCTTAAGTTTATCTGCCAAATTAGTTACTTACCAACCGCTGAAGTTTATGGGAGAATATGTGCTGGTGTGATGCATGAGCTGAGATGTGCTCATATAGATGACCTACACTGCAAACTTCATATTCAGACTGAGAAAAATAAGGGTACATATTCCCAGAATTTTCTACAAAACACTAGTGGCCTAACATAAAGCAAACCAAATCAGCACAAGATAATACTAGCATTTCGGGTGAGAGTCTCCCTTATCCTATACTAATGCTTAAACTTTAAAGTCAGGAGATGCCAAAAAAAAAGAGATATGCCTAACTTTTATAAATCCAAACAAGTGCCCCACGTTTATTAAAGAAAATTTGATCAAACAAATTCACAAAAAAGGCAAAGCTAACACGCCTAAAAATATGTACCCGAGCCCAGAAAAATGTTACAAGACAAGACTGTGACCCGAAAGAGGTGACAGTGACTCTAGCATCGTACGATATAGAAAATTATAGACAGAGTTGGATCACCGGAATAAGTTTGATAAAACATCAAAGGGGCCTTCAAATGCGAACTTGCCAGCCATACAAGATACCTGTCACAAACAATGGTACTGCAATCAAGGCAGGTTGCCAAGGATGTAGAGTTGCAGCATGCATTGCACTTGGCGTTTTTCATGCTCTTGCTTATCTGATGGCATCTGAAACAAGAAATTTAACGTCTGTAAAACATCAGAGAAAACCTGACATGAGCCAGAATATGACTGCAGACTGCCAATAATGGAAAATGCAAATGCCAGTACTCAACTACATTCAATGATATCAGAGGGTGATATCAACTTATATAGCTGAGAATTAAGATATGCCTGAGCTATCACTAGTTCATAACCAAATTATCAAAACATAATAATTTGTCACCCAAGCTCGTCTAGCTTATCAACCAGACAAGGAGCATCAAGCACACGAGTTACCCTGATAATTGAACGCTGAGAGGCCTCAGCAAATATATTGTTAACCAGTTGCGGGTGTTCAGTTGAGGAAAAAGGAAGATACTTTCTTGAGAAGCCTTATTGCAATTTGACGGCGGGCAAGAAAGAAGCCGTGAAAAGAGAAAATTTGGAGGACAACCTACTAGTCTCCTGGTTATGAAATCTAATCAAAAGCCGACTTACTACGGAAGACAAATCTTCTATATAAAACAAACAGCAAATGAACATGTTGAAATAGAATATAAAGAGAGAGAAGAGAGAAATAAATATGTAAAACTGAGTAGGCCACCTTAGCAAGGAGAGACACACACCTTCTATATAATTCGCGAAGATTTACAGAAAAGGATGATGATTTCTTCTGCTGCACAGCGTCCAACACATTGACATGACAAAAAGAAAAACATATATATGATGAAACATTTACAACCAAAGAACTTTAAGATATGGTACACAAAGATGAAAAAGGAAATCAATAAGAAATAGAAGCAGCAGGAAAAGTACCTGGCTAGAAGCTTGAGTTAATTGTAGAGGATGAAGGCAAGGTTTGGTCACTAAACAATCATCAGGAAGATGACCAGGTTTGTTGCATTTCCAACTACAGAAACAGGTTGACAATCAAGAGAGTTTGTAAGATATGACAGGTTGACAAACATCAGATATGCACATTCTCATTGCCTGTGAAACCAAATTCTAGTTTTTCACAATGATCACAACACCATGAAAGCAAAATCAAATGGAGGGAACACCTAAGCCATTTACTTTTAGGGCTGTCAAATTTGGCTGATCAAAAACAATTGAAAAACAATAGCGGATTATCCCTAAAAATCTATCTGGTCCCAGCATATGTTCTTCCTATGTTACTTTGCCCGTGTGTGTGAGTGGTTGGGTTTCTTCTGGGGGAGGGGGTCTCTTCATTAGGCTATGAAAGTGTGAAGCTTCATAATTTATCACAGCAACGAATAACTAACCATTCATAAGTGGACAAGCAAGATCTCTTTCTAGACCATCGATTACGATCATAGTCCCAAGTATCCTTTTCTACTTGGGCTGTCTCTGGAGATTGTGTAGGTGCATATGTTGACATTGTTGGCCCTTTCCAGATGTTACCCTGTCCATTTCAAATTTAAGTGTCAAAAATAGGGATCAGTCAGTTCAAGACTAAAGATAACTTTATAGTTAAAGGGGAGAGGATTGTAAGGAGGCTATGCCATCTATTCCCCTTCCCTCTTCTGATGTAACTGTTGTTGTGGTGTTTGGGAGCTTCTATACTCCCAATAGCTTGTAATTCTCCATTTATTTAAATTATAGTACATATATTTTCCAAAAAAAAAAAAAGTTAGAGACCTTGGTTAAAAAAAATGCAAGATGTAACCTTAGGAGGCTGCAAATGCTTCAGGTTCAGCAACTCAGCCTTGCAATCCTTACTACAGATATCATCTTCAGTCTGCCACAATATACATAAAACAATTCAACAAGATTGCACAGAAGACATTTCGGAACAAGAAGAAACAGATAAAAAACGAGACCAAACGTCTGGGCCATAATTTTACAACATACCTCATCACATATGTACTCCCCATATCTGCCACACACAACACAAGCAGGCTCCCCAGCTAAAGGAAACCGTTGCTCACTTCGAGCTTTAACTCGATCAATATGCCCCATATAATCTAAGAATCCAGGAGAAAAGAACTGTTAGCATGCATGCCAACAGGCTTCATCACCATAGTAATCCCCCTCCCACTCTAAAAAGCTTATGAGTTTATGCAACAAAATAGAAACCACGGGGCAGCCCTAAGCCTCCATTATAGCCACCACCAACAGTCATTTTCTCTCATAGCCACAGCCCACAAGCATACCTTAACTTCAATTGTTGAAGAGAAGAGGGGGCAGGGGCCAAATTTCAAAATTGACAACCCCCGACAGATGTCAGTTCTAAACTTCTACTAGAAACCGCACCCCTGCAGGCTTCTTAGAAACCATGAACGAATGAGCTGAGTGGGATGATAGGGCGATAGTGAGTGCCTTGATGAATATGATGATTGCAGGGGTAGGGATAAGCATGGTATGAAGTCAGTGAAAAGGGCAAGTGGGTAGAGAGGAATGACGTGACATTTTTTCCCCTCTTCTTAGTGTGTGTGTGTGGGGGGGGGGGGGTGTCTAGACTTCTGAATGCATGAAATCCTCCTTGACTCTGGTCAGAAACTGTGCATGAAATCCTTTAGATTATTAATCAGGGTTGGCAGGGCTCCAATTGAGAAACACAAAGATTATTAATCATATTCCTGTCAGGCTTTTCCTGCTTCTCCTCAAATCCTTCTGACAGCTTAGAATGCTTTCTACAATACGCTTACTTTATACGCATGTTTTCAGTAGCACTTTGAGTACCGACCCTTAATAGACCAACAGCCCAAAAATTGTACCCCACAAATCCTAGGTTTGACATCAGCCAAAAAAAAAACACATAATGAAGCTAATGCTAGTTGAAAAGCCAATATAACGCAGAAAATAGTCATTTGTATACACAGATATGCATTAGAAGCAATAAAACCAAGCACAGAAACACCAAAGCGATACCGAAAGACACCTGTATTGGGCTGCTCTGATGCATCATCTGATACTGAAGGTTGGTCATCACCTGTAGTTAAGCAGATTACATGAACAAAGAAGTGAGATAGAGCAAACACGATAACTCCCACCACTCCTTGTTGCTATTAACGTATACTCCCTCCGGTCCAGATTAAACTTTCCATCCTCTTTTTTAGGGTCTCGACTTTGTCTTCCCCATTCCCAAAC
>JBBYHQ010000003.1:1110493-1121101 GCA_038382645.1 Spergularia azorica
AGTGCTTTGACCAGGGCTTTGACCGGGCTAGTGCCTGAAAAACCGAGCACTAGCACTAGCCCGGGTTTAGACGGGCTGGGCCGTGCCTGGCCGGGCCGGGTCAGGGCGGGCCGGGGCTTCTAGTGCCAAATGGCCACCTCTAGGTAATAGTGATGAGCGCAAATATGGGATGCGACTCATGTCGTGACCGAGTATACAAGCTATTGTCAAAAATGACAGGTACTCGGTCTTTTTTTCTTGACGTCATTATTTGACTTGGTCTTGAGAACATACATTTGAACATCAAAAACTACCATTCGTACGATAAATTCAAACAAAATGTTAGTGATTCATGAAACAAAGGGTGTACTATATCAGGAGGGTGTAGTAGATCATAATAAACATATCAACTATCAAGATATCAACAGTAATTTCGTGGATACTAATCCACAAATTCATGGTCTGGATAATCTGAAAAGAAATAATTTCCACTGGCTTTAAAATTATCAAGCTTAGCAATAATCCACTCTCACCTTGTTTTAACAGGGTTCAGAGAATACTCGGTGGACGTACGTAACAAACAAGTGATCATCAAGGGTGATGTGAGATTTTTGTGGAGCACGAAACAAGAGGATCCTTGATTCCTAATTGCAATGTACAAAACATACCATGAAACATTTTCGCGATTATGAAATTATAAATCTTCATGCACGATGATACATGATTGATAATACCAATTAGATGAATATCGTAGTTACAAAAATTATGTATCATTCGATTCAATTTTGAAAAGG
The DNA here is from genome assembly GCA_038382645.1 of Spergularia azorica. Lineage (NCBI taxonomy): Eukaryota > Viridiplantae > Streptophyta > Magnoliopsida > Caryophyllales > Caryophyllaceae > Spergularia > Spergularia azorica. Next base: position 1,111,267 of record JBBYHQ010000003.1, read on the forward strand.
TGGTGTACTGTCAAATACAACGGAGCCACTTACTTAATATACCACACCAATCAAGCGTGATGTTTTTCTCCAATCTAGGACAATGACTGGTGAAAGCCGGAGGAGCGATGTTGGACCGCGGCTAGGGTGAAGTCTTACAGGTGTTGTGTAATATACACTGCAAAGTTCATTAAAAAACGAGAAAGAAAACACTGCCAACGAGTCGCGTTCTTTATGAACGAACCTTGAAATATTCTCGGACCTCCTTCCTTCCGGACCCTTGGTCAGTTGGTTTGTCCCGTGGGTTAGTCTCTGTCTTCTCAAACGCTGTGTCGCTGCCTGTGGTGAGATCATGAGCTGTGTTTAGTGGATCATAGTAAATATCAGGGGGTTCGTTTGATGCATAGAAGGAATCAGCTCGAAGGTCGAGCAGATCAACTTTATGAACTTTGGAAACAGCAATACAGCAAACGAAAACAACAGTGGCGAACACGGAACACAGAACTAACCCCTTGAGAAACAGATTGAAAGATTTGCCCCACTTATGGAGCCAAGGACACTCTTTGTTTTCGATATCCATGGTTAGCAACTAATCCTTTGCTGTGTTTCCAATATACCTGTTTTGGTGTGCAGAGGTTGAATTGTCTATTTAATAGTTGGTTGAGGGAACAAACAAGGATACGTACGAGTGATCTTGAAGTTAAAGAATGTTGAGCATTGTACCTTCATTGTCTGTCACTAAACTCCTAAGGTTAGGAGGGATCTTTGTATAATTTTAATCCTCCATCCTGTTTTTTCTATTCTAAGAGGATTCTTAGGACTCAAGGATACCGAGGTACTGTACGAGCCTCTAGGACAGACACAAGTACAGGTAAGGTCGTTGTTCTAACTTCTAAGAGGATTCTGATTTCTCAACAGTTCCTTTTTTTGGGGGGACTCCATAAAGTCAACACTCAACACCTAGTTTATGTGCAGTGTAAGTTTAGGAGAAATGAAAAAAGGAGCACATTTCAAAACAATACATGAATCATTCAAGACATCAGTGAAAGATATTGCGGCATGCTTCTTTAACAAGATACCATCAGTGTGCACAGTAATCAGCTATTGCAATCTTAATTCTTGTAATACAAGGGAGAAAGAATCCTATTAATTTATGTCTAGGACACTAGTATATTTCATATCTTACGCCTGGTTACCAATAATAGCATCAAGTTACCAACAAGAGAAACCCAGTAACTAGAAATTTACCATACAATAACTAGACTTGCATCAAATGAACAGCCAACAGAACTCAGAGAGCACACACACGGTAACATAGAGCTTTACAGAGAATAATCTTACTCTGTCAATCTCCTATCAAAATATGAAGTTGCTGAGTTGAACAGCCCCGCCTCTCCCACCACCTCGCGGGATAATATATGCACTGTCCTCAGAATCAGCATTCAAGCAATTCATCCTATGCCTGGAAAAAAAAAGCAGAAATTAAACCAGCGCCAAGTTGGGTATGTATAGTTCAACAATAGTACAGCAGCAGGTCCGAAATTAAGGAAACAACTCTTACCATTCAAAATGGTCCTCACAGCAGATGGAGCCCCAGATTGTTGCAAGCCCAGAACCTTTCCTAAACTTGGCAATGAGACAACCACTCAGTGTTCACCCAGGAAACTAAGATAGTAAGGCGTAGTGTTATGGCAATCTTAGGCAAACTATAACAAATATTAATGTGAGGATCCCACATTCCACCAAAGACAAATTTAGATTTTAAAGAAGGTAAAATGCATGCCATTCTGACCATGAGAGAAATCCCAAATGACAATCGTGTCATTACAAAGTTAACTTCATCAGTCAAGTACCTTTATTTGGATGAGGGGGCTCCAGGATAGTTTCCCAAGAAATATTTTAACTAAGCACAAGAAATGGGACGAGAACACCAAAGTCAATGTGGTCAATGAAATTTGAACTTCTTATAGCAAGGTAAGAAAATTCTTTGTACGAAAATGGCTAAGTCGGGTCTAGAACTCAGCGCAGGCTTTCAGACAGAAAAACAGTGAGCAAGGACTCATAATCACAGAAGCCTCACACTTATAGTTATCTTCGTATCTCCATGATAAAGAAGAAAATGAATGTCCTATAAACAAAAATCGAAGAGAAGAGAAATAATGTAAGGAACAGATCACGTACCATGTTGCAGTGTACATGTCATAGAATTTGTCAAATGCCTTATCAAAGCAGAACTGGCAAGCTAAAAGATCCCGGACATCAGTTACTTCGCATGTTGATTTACAGCATTTCACCTACGAGGCAGTGAAGGTGTGGCTTACTTCAGAGCTAAAGAAGTGAAGCAAAGCAAAATAATATATATGCCACAAAGAAATTTATGTCTTGGATATTAATCAGTTCAGATAACATGAGCTTTTAACTCTTTCAGTGACATAAGATAGTCCGAATGATAGTATCTTCTCTACAACAACCAACCAAGGCAATAGTCTGCCATAAAATTGTCCAGTTTCGTCCACATTTATAGCTTTGTTATATCCCACTGCTGTATAAAGTATAAACATGAAATTACTCAAAACCTCAACAACAAATGTTTCCAACTGAGATATCTAGGCACTGGCAAGTTAGAACAAAATGATCTCCCCCTTTCAAAAACTGTTTTTGAGTCGTCATGTTCGGAGCTACTTTTAGACCAAATGAATCGTTCACTTGTTGAAAAAATTAGTACATATTCTATTCTGCAGTGCATTCTACCAAACCCATTTGAGTTTAAGATAAACGGGTATTTCATTTGGTCTAGAAATAGCTCCGAAGATGGCTACTCAAAAACAGTTTTCAAAAGGAGGAAATCATAGTGGGTAGGAGGGTGTATTAAAAAAAGCAAAAGCACTATCTATCTCCAAGCTCCTAATTCTTAACTTCACTGCACATAAAAACTTGCATTTTATCCAAGGCTACACAATCAAATTAACTTGACTCATACGCAAAAAAAAAAAAAAAAAAAAAAAAGCACCACAAAAGGATAAGGAAGCTAAGTTTATCCGCCAAAATTCGTTACTTACCAACCGCTTAAGTTTATGGGAGAATATGTGCTGATGTGATGCATGAGCTGAGATGTGCCCATATAGATGACCTACACTGCAAATTTCATAGTCAGACTAAGCAATATAAGGGTACATATTCCCAGATATTTCTACAAAACACTAGTGGCCTAGCATAAAGCAAGCCAAATCGGTACAAGATAATACTACCGTTTTTGGGTGAGAGTCTCCCTTATCCAATATTCCTATACTAATGTTTAAAGTCAGGAGATGCAAAAAAAGAGATGTACCCAACTTAAAAAGATCCAAAAAAGAGCCCCATGTTTCAATAAAGAAAATAGATCAAACAAATTCACGGAAAAGGCAAGCTAACACCGCCTAAAAATATGTACCCGAGCTCTAAAACATGTTCCAAGACAAGACTATGACCCGGAAAGAGATGACATGAGTTACTCTGGCATCGTAAGATAAAGAAAATTATACCAACAGAATTTGATCACCAAAAAAAATTCGATAAAACATCAAAGGGGCCTTCAAATACGAACATGCATTAATCCAGGATACCTGTCACAAACAATGGTACTGCAATCAAGGCAGGTTGCCAAGGATGTGGAGTTGCAGCATGCATTGCACTTGGCGTTTTTCATGCTCTTGTTTATCTGATGGCATCTGAAACAAGAAATAAAACATCTGGAAAACATCAGAGGAAACTTGATATGAGCCAGAATGTGACTGCCAATAATGCAAAACGCAAATGCCAGTACTCAGCTACATTCAATGATATCGGAGGGTGATTTCAACTCAAATCGCTGAGAATTCGATATGCCTGAGCTATCACTAGTTCATTACCACTTGCAAATTAACAAAACATAATTATTTGTCACCCAAGCTCATCTAGCTTATCAACCACGCATGGAGCATTAAGGACACGAGGTACCCTGATAATTGAATGCTGAGAGGTCTCAGCAAATATACTATTAACCAGTTGTGGACTTATGGGTGTTTCAGTTGAGGAAAAAGGAAGATATCTCTTGAGAAGCCTTTATGCAATTTGGCGGCGCGCAAGAAAGAAGCCGTGAAAAGAGAATCTAGGGAGGCAACCTACTAGTCTCCTGATAATGAAATCTAATCAAAAGCCCATAGGGAATGACTACCCACAGAAAGCAATTCAAGCAGAAAACAAACAGCAGATGAACATGAATATAAAGAGAGAGAAGAGAGAAATGAAAATGCAACAGAAAAACTGAGTAGGCCTCTTAGCAACAAGAGACACAGACCTTTTATATAATTCGCGAAGATTTACAGAAAAGGATGATGATTTCTTCTGCTGAACAGCGTCCCAACACATTCACATGACAAAAAGAAAAACATATATGAAGAAACAATAACAGCCAAAGCACTTTAAGATATGGTGCACAAAGATGAAAAAGGAAATTAACAAAGAAATAGAAGCAGCAAGAAAAGGACCTGGTTAGAAGCCTGAGTTGATTGTTGAGGATGAAGGCAAGGTTTGGTTGCTAAACAATCTTCAGGAAGATGACCAGGTTTATTGCATTTCCAGCTACAGAAACAGGTTGCCATCAAGAGAGTTTGTAAGATTTGACAATGCACATTCTCATTGCCTATGAAACCAAATTCTAGTTTTCCACAATAATCACAACACCATGAAAGCAAATTCAAATGAAAGGAACTGCTTTATCGCCAAAGCCACTTTTAGGGTTATTATATTAGGCTGATCAAAATAGTTGAAAAACAATAGCGGATAATCCCTAAAACTGTATCTAGTCCCAGGATAGGTTCTTCTTATGTTACTTTGCCCGTGTTTGTGAGTGGTTTGGTTTTCTTTTCTTTTTTTTTTCGCAGAGGGGGGGGGTCTCTTCATTAAATGTTGTGAATGGCAAGATAAAACAAATTACCCACAGTTTCAACTTCCCAAATGAAAGTGTGAAGCTTCATGATTTATTACAGCAACGAATAACTAACCATTCGTAAGTTGACAAGCAAGATCTCTTTCTAGACCATCGGTTACGATCGTAGTCCCAAGTATCCTTTTCTACTTGGGTTGTCTCTGGAGATTGTGTAAGTGCATATGTTGAAAATGTTAACTCTTGGCAAATGTTACCCTGTCCATGTCAAATTTAAGTGTCAACATTAGGGAACAGTCAGTTCAAGACTAGAGATTCATAATGGTTAAAGGAGAGAGGATTGTAAGGGGGTTGTGGCATCTATTCCCCTTCCCACTTCTGATGTAACTGTGTGTGGTGTTTGGGAGTTTCTATACTCCCAATAGCTTGTAATTCTCCATTTTTTTTAAATAAGACGGAGTAATGCTTATATTTTTCTTTAAAAAATTAAAAATAAAATAAAATAATTGAGACCTTGGTAAAAAAAAAGATGCAAGATGTAACCTTGGGAGGCTGCGAGTGCTTCGGGTTCAGCAACTCAGCCTTGCAATCTTTACTACAGATATCATCTTCAGTCTGCCACAGTTACATACGAACAATTCAACAAGATTGCACAAAAGACATTTGGAAACAAGAAGAAACAGAAAAGGACCAAACATCTGGGCCATAATTCTACAACATACCTCATCACATATGTACTCTCCATATCTTCCGCACACAACACAAGCAGGCTCCCAAGGTAAAGGAAACCGTTGCTCACTTCGAACTTTAACTCGATCAATGTGCCCCATATAATCTAAGAATCCAGGAGAAAAGAACTGTTAGCATACATGCCAATAGGCTTCATCACCACAGCAATCCCCGTCCCACTCTAAAAAGCTTATGAGTATATGCAACAAAATAGAAACTACGGGGCAACCCTAAACCTCCATTATAGTCACCACCAACAGTCATTTTTACTCATAGCCACAGACCACAAGTATACCATAACATCAATTGTTCAAGGGAAGAGAGGGAAGGGGCCCACTTTCTAAATTGACAGCCCCCGACAGATGTCAGTTCTGAAATTCTACTAGAAACCGTCCCCCTGCGGGCTGCTTAGAAATTTTGAAGGAAGCTGGGTGGGGTGATAGGGATAGTGAGTGGCTTGATGAATACGATGATTGCAGGGGAAAGCGAGCATGGTATGAAGTTGGTGAAAAGACCAAGTGGGTAGAGAGGAATGATGTGAGTTTCAGAAGAAAGGGTAAATATGTAATCCTTTTAGTTTTTCCTCTTCTTTGTGCGTGTGTGGGGGGGGGAGGGGAAGGGGGTGTTGTGTATCTCAATATTACTAGCAGATAGTTTACATCATTCAGACCTTGAGATAAGTTTGTCAGCATCTAATGCATGAAATCCTTCTGGACTCTTTGTCAGAAAGTGTGCATGAAGTCCTACACCTTACTTCATTTGGACAGGTGGTTGGTAGGGCTCCTATTGAGAAACATAAAGTTCATTAACCACATTCCTGACGGGTTTTTCTTGCTTTTCATCAAAATCCTTTTGAGAGCTTAGTGCCTTAGATGCTTTCTACATTACGCTGAGTTAATATGCATGTTTTTAGTGGAACTTTGAGTACCGACCCTTAATAGACCAACAGCCTAAAAATTGTACCCCACAACTCCTAGGTTTGACATCGATCAACAAAAAAAAAAAATAACGTACAATGTAGCTGATGCTAATTGAAAAGGCAATATAACGCAGAAAATAGGCATTTGTATATAAAGATATGCATAGAAGCAATAAAACCAGGGCACAAGAATACCAAACGGATATTGAAGAACACCTGAATTTGGCTGTCCTGATGCATCATCTGATACTGAAGGCTGGTCATCACCTGTTGTTAAGCAGATCACGTGAACAAAGAAGTGAGATAGAGCAAACCCGATGACTCCCAAGTCCCACCACTCCTTGTTGCTCTTAACGTATCTATCCTACGAGGCTACGAGAAAGTATGAGAATGATGACTGTAAAGTGAAGCTAAACAAGCAGTGGCTTTCCTTATAGAATCAAGAAACAACATGCTGCATAACTCTTCATAACGAGTTCATTCTTAGAATACAATTGGTAATAGCTGGCGAGTAGTTACCAGCAAATTCCACGAGGAAACTTAAAGTTCAACTAATCTGGCTTACACTGCATCGAACATAAGAAGTGCCAATTCATTCGAAAAGCCGGATGCTACAAGACTAGATGAACCATAGCACAGTCTACACTCTACGCAAAACAACCTTAAAATCTCGAATAACTCATTCGTATCATTGAAGCTTAAGCAGCCAAATTAATTAGTTCAACTATTTCGCGCAAGCCACAACATAAGACACACTGATGATTCACTAGCACAAACAATTGTAAGAAACAAAGACATTCAATAAGTTAAGAACTCACTATCGCTTCCATAATCCACCAATTGAACACCCGAACCCGAACTCGATAATCCCTGCCGCATCACATTCAATTCAAACAATACTGAAATCATAATGCCACACATCATCAAAGATTTTGAGATAACTAACCAGGAAAAGACGATTACCAAAACATCTGGTGTCAATTTTTCATATTCATATCCCTTAGTTGCAGAAGCTTCATTCCTACGCAAAACAAAAACAAAAAAAAAAAAGCATGAATTTTGCAACATGAAATCAAAATTCAGCTCAAATTACTTGAAATCAAATATCAAAAAGTGACCTAATTTTCTGGATGTAATCCGAGTGAGACATTGGGCTTTCATCGAATTCAACTTCAAGCGGCGTCACCGACGGCGGATTCTGGTGACGGCGCCGCTTCGGGCGAGGTTTGGAGTCGGCGGCGGCGGCAACGACGGAGGAGGAGGAGGACGCGGTCGGGGACTCATCGGAAGGCGAAGCATTGCCGGTGATGATGTTGTAATCTGGGAAACGTGTTCAGTAAGATTGAAAACAAAATATGATTGAATTGATCGGAAAATTGCGAAGAATAAGAATAGTAAGGCGTACTTTGTAGATTTTGAAGGACGGATGAAAGACTATAAGCTTTCCGATATGCGAAGGAGGGGTTCTTGTAGAAATTCGTCCTCGTCGTCATTTTCTCACTTTGTCGCTCTTTGCTTCCTCTAGTAATAAAACAATTTATAGCTGAACCATTTTTCAAAATGATTCAATATATCTATAATTTATATATCTACTATCTAAAATAGTGAATTCAATTCCGACAATATTAGGTCCACATTACAACATCATTTAAGATTAGTCCTACCAAAGTTAAATCATGTTGAAATGGTTTTTTCGGTACCAATGTCGTTTTCAGCTTTAGATTTTTTTCCATCTAATTTTATTTTTTTTTGGATATGATTATACGGGGTATGAATAAACGGAAGAAAAACAAAAAATAGACGGTATATCTAAAGTAGATTTATTAAACGTCATAAGATTGATGTTTGATTCTTTAATCTTATCTAGTTTGAATGAATATACTCTTAGTTCACTATATTTTTAAAAATAAAAAATAAAACTAAAACATCAGATAGTTTCAAACATTGATGCGGTTTTCGCTCTAAAATGACTCAACTAACTTGCACCCTTGGACTCGAGTCATTGAGCCACTTTCTAACTTAGCCACTTCCCAAACGTGATGTATACTCATCACTAAATCAAACTCCGATCAAACGCTCTTGGTTCTCTTTCTTCTTTCTTGAGCGAGGGGTTTGTCCAACTCCCAACACCCCCCCCCCCATTTATTCCCCAATTTTTCAAATCTAAATTCGATAAATCCCAAACTAAAACCCTAGAAAAAAATTCTCACCCATTTTTTCTCTCCTACTAAATTACCATAAAATGGGTATAATTCGATCTGGGTTCTCGTTCATGATGGGCACAGTGTTCGGGGTGTACGTTGCACAAAACTACGACGTTCCGAACATAAGGAAGTTGGGTGATACTGGTATGGCTATGATCAAGCACCTTGAAGAGACTTATCGCAAGCCCAAGAAAAGAGGGGACGATTGATTTTCTCGATTTTGAAAAAAGATTCAATTTTTACTTGAAATCCCAGGTCTTTTTTTACCCCTAACAATGGGATTTATCATCGTAGTGTGATTGGGAAGCTAGGAGTTTTTCTGGGTTTGTGATATTGATTGTGGTTTGTGGAATTTCGGGATGTTATATAGTGGAGATTATTGGATTTTATGATGATATGAAATGAAATTCATTAGTTTTTGTATTTTGAGCTCAATTTAGTAAGTTTGATTATATTTAGCACTTATTACTTGCTTTGGAAGTGTTATAATGACTTCATTGATACGCAATTAGGTGAACTGTGATAAAAAGGTCAAAACTTTGCTGATTGTTGCTGCAATGTTGACTCTTATTTGGGCAATGCTCACTTTTATGTCATATTGTTTGATTTTGATATGTGTTGGATGTTGTTCTTGCCTGTTTGGTTAATTTATATTGCGATTTTGGACGATGTTGACGATATAGTCGGTTGGATTGCTTGTTTTGATCTTGAAATCGCACCAGGTGTATGGATTTCTCGATCATGTGTTCTGACATTTCACAAGTATTTTCTTATATAAGTAGTTTCTCTTCGACATCTTAGTTCTACCTTACCTTTGAATCTAATTCAGTAAATCGTTTAAATCGTAGAGATTACTCGTATTATAGAGTCAGTGAAGCTCAGGAAGGATTAGTAATAAAGAAAAGGATATGAGCTGCAAACGTGATGTGAAGTGAAGTAGCTATTACGTTATTTTCTCAAGTTCCTCTTGGATTTTTGGCTTTCCTCTAGACAGTGCAATTAGCTTTGCATAGCGAATACCTTAAGGTAGCGTTTGGAAACATGAATTTGGAAATTTGTAATCATTTCAAATCCATCATTTGAGAATGTGGAATTCAAATA
>JBBYHQ010000003.1:1121234-1132911 GCA_038382645.1 Spergularia azorica
CTTGAGTTCCCAAACATGTGATTTGTGTCAAATTTGGATTTGAGAATCAAATCCTTGTTCCCAAACACTCTCTAAGTTCGGTCTGTACTTCACTAACAGCTGACTGCTTACATGGAAGCTCAGCTCAGCTATCCTTGTAGTTATCAATTGTAGGCAGCAGATGTGCTTCGGGAGGTTTGAATGTGTAATTACTGGCACTTTTTGTCAAGTGATAATCTTTCACTGGAGTTGCATTTTTTAACTTCCAGTATATACACTCTATCCCCACCATAACTGAACTGTGCTTACTGTTTTACGAGGTCTACAACTCACTGCGTCTATTTGAGCACTAAGACGAGATAAGCTGTATTGACACAAACTGACTGATCATCCTTCTGCGTGTGCTTGTTATGAATCTATGTCTCCTAGCTTTAGTTTTGCAAGTGTTTGTCTAGCCTTATCCACCTCCCTCAAACCTGAAATTATTTTGACTACTTTGTGGCATTTGTACTTGTAGTTGTAAACTTGTAATACTTATCCTTTCAAATGCATCTATTTTTCATATTGTTTCCTCTAGGATCTCATGAACCACCTTTTAACATTCTTTTTTATAGTTATATCAGACTGGCTCATGCTCACGCCATGTACATTGAGAACTACAAGCCTTCAGAATTATTTATTTTTTTTAAGGCCGCCTCTAGAATTCGTGTATCATGATATTAATGTGTTGATGGAAGAAGCAATTGTTTTTTTTTTTTTTTCCTCTGTTGTTGTTGCTGTTGACTGCTGCTGTGGAACTAGGCTCTTTTGAGTGGTAAGATGTTTACTTTGTATATTATTTATCAGTATTTCTGCATAAGGTGGTAAGGTGTTATCTTAAAAATCGAAAATAAACTGCAATTTACACCTTATAGTTGGAACTTGGAAAGTTTCAGTCTCGAAACTATAGGCATGAGGCACGTACATGAACTGATCGTAGAATACTCCTGACGTCTTTTTCCTCCTTAAGGTTAATGAGTACTATGAATGCTGATCTTTTGGCACAAATGTTTTTGACCTTCAGAGGCCGAAGGCACTGAAGATACGTTTCGTGGTTGAGTAGTAGTTGAATTTTGTTCAGTGAACGATACAGTCAGATTGCACACTAGAAGCTAAATAACCATAGTTCTATAATGTTGTTTTGTCTTAAGCATAAATTATGGTGTATGTTGATCGAAGAATGACTTTGCAACTGACTTCATAAGCGCTACAAGCTTCTTGTGTCTCTAATGTCAAAGATCTTCTGTGGAGTTTATTGTGACTTGTGCACGGCTGAATGTGTGCCTGTTGGATGCACCAGTAAAGCTTTGCATCCTGCATTTGCTGTGTCATTTGACTGGAAAGATTAGCTATCATCTGGTAAGTGGAGTAGTCCGTAGCCGTGGACTGTGACTGTGAACAAGTAGTATGTGTGCAGCTGCATCTGTGCCTGTTGACACATTACTACTGAAATGCTACTCTTTTTTTTCTTTTCTTTTTGGTGGACTAAAGTGCTATTGAATAAGAGAAACAAGTGCAATAAGCCTAACAAAGATCAAGCTGCGTGATCATAGTAGATCATGTGTATTTAGCTACCAGCTGATAGATCATAGTCCGTAAAGTGAACTGTGAGCAGTTGGCAATAGTGTTTGTGCAGGTGCGTTTATATCTGTTGGACGCATCAGTAAAGCTTTGTATACGATATTTAACTATCAGCAAGTGTATTATCCACGCCTCAAATTAAACCCAGTAAAATTGTACATACCAATGAACTCATGGCCATTGTCAAAAAAAAAAAAAAAACAAAAAAATGAACTCATGGCAAGATGCTTGATCCACCTGAAAGTCTGAACCCATAGAACGGCTCCTAGGCCCAAATAACTGCTGAGTTAAAGCCCATTGTTTATATTCAAAGTGATCCATTAAATTCAACTGTTTCATGAACAAAACGTATGCGAAATTTTCAACTTTTCGTAAAATCATATGACCCCAAATATGTTGTTTTTTTTTTTTTTTTTCATTTTCAATAGTCCTATCGATCGCGAGTCCGTGAATCCAGCTTTACAATTTGTAGAGGCACATAAATTTCCTGTAATTTTAACTTGATCATTATATGCTCGTAAAGATTTGGCTAAAATCTATGACTTGATGGCACTTTAGTTTACATAATAAAAGAAGTCAATTATATGATAATTGGTTATAATAATCTTATATTCACTAATTTTTTCTAGTCTTTAATAATAACATGACAACTAGTCGAGCTTATAGTTTAATAGTGTGCTCCTTTGAAAGTAGCACAGAGGCAACAAAACATTAAAAATACGACAACCTTGTATCATTTCACACTTTCACTTGATCAAGCAAAGAATATTAATGTTTTAGACGCGTTTCTAATGAGTAATGACTCAACATTCTTTGTGTGAGAAGGTTGTCTTTCATTGAAATACGAAGTTATTATTTTTAGTCTATAATCAAACGTAAAATCTGGTATAACACATAGAACGGTGAACGATTCAACTTAAGTCGAAGTATAATCAATGTGGCAAACTAGTAGGGTAAAAATGTTAAATGCTCTAGCAACGCGAATCCAGCCATTTTTCCATAATTATCAAATTTATCGCCGATTGGATAAATGCCACTGGCTGCTAATAAGATAGTGCCAACAACTAAGATGGTGTACGACCACTTGATCGATGACTACGGACAGTTGCATACCCTAACATATTCCAAAGTTTGCAAATGAAAGCTTTTTAATAATAACGCAACCGCACTTATAAACGGCAATAAAAGTGCAATGATAGAAACCTTTACATTGTGATTTAAAGAAGACAGTGAGATAGAAGCTTTTGTCATGAAGAAGCCTCCTAAGTCACTAAGTGGGATGTTATTTCTCGAACCATTTGCGATCTTTAGTAGTTATTGCATCAAACTAGAAGACGTAAACCAGCTTTTTGGTCTCTCCAATCATGCAAATTAAAATCCCCCTATTATAGGAAAGATCTAAAGAGTTCCAAACTTGTAAATTGTAATACCTCAAATTGAAAAAGAAAGTAGCAACGCAAAAGAAAATTGCACTCAGCCAAGGCAAATCATTGCTAGAGTTCCGATCCTATGCACCATCAGGGGCGTGGCGTATGTAGAAAGTTATAGATGAGGGCAAATTTAAATTTAGAAGATCAAAATGTTAAAGTAAAAACTTTTTCTAGGACATTTTTTTCTAGGGATTAGGGGATCGATCGATCGTTGGGTGGAGATTTATGTCAAGATTAAAGAACCAAGACGTCCTAATGATCGTATAATCGAATACGCATGCTTGAGAATTAGGATGATACGTACTCAATATATCTCAACACACTATATAATTATTATAAAAAAAACACACTATATAATTATTATAAAAAAAAAATTTAATCAAATCTTCATAAAACGAGTTGAGTACAAATTTACGAAATATTATTAATACTGATTTTGATATCAGCCGAGTATATATCCATCGACAACCTTTCGTAATCCTTTTACATATGTATATCTACGGCCTAATTAAACGGAGTATTCTTTTTTCCTCTTTCATCTTTGTTCGAAGGGGCAGTGTCTCTGTACGCGTAGGAACAACGCAAACAAGTGACAAATCCCACCACCATGGTCCATGGCCTCGTTAATAAATTATTTCACAGTGCCCCTCTTACGTGTCAAATTTATCTTTGACAAATTACAACAAAGTTACCATGCATCCATACTTTCGAGGGTAAATACTAAATAGGATGGGTAAATCAAAGAGAGGAGACATACATGGTCCGGCAATGTATGTGGGTGTGAAATATTTTTGGGGAAGAAACCATGATTTGGACATGTCACTTTTACGCAAAAATTCAAGTCAGTCACCTTCCTGATGAGTCGTTCTGACCTTCTTTCATGCCGTACTCGCACCATGTGAACCCCCCCTTCGCTCTGCGCTCTTCGTACACCAGACCTAAGGACGATCTGTTATTTTTCGTTGCCGTTTAAGCTAATTTATCGTAAGACAATCTTTTACACATCTGCAAATTTTAAACATGATTTTTTTCGAACTCTCTCAATCCTAATTTGATTAACGTTATTATCTTTAAAATGTATCAAAATTAAGTTACATGATCGTAACCGAATCACATCAATACGTGAAAAGACCCCATAAGAACCAATAATACATACTCCCTTCGTCCCAGCTTAAACGCCTCATATTCCATTTCGGGACGTCCCACCTCAAACACCCCATCTATTTTGGGACATATTTCTCTCTCATACTTTTATTAAATTATCACATCCTCTCTCACATATCTCTCTTACTTTCATTAATCCCCACATTCTCTCTCCTCATTTTTTCTAATATTACTCCACTCAACTTATTATATCAATTGTTCTTATTCCACTACAAAAAAACTCCCGGACTGTTTGAGCTGTGACGGAGGGAGTGTAATTCTAAGATGATCATTAATTCATTATACTCGAGCTTAAATCATTCATTTCCAACTTGAGCTTTAAAAAATGTATTTTATGGAAAAAAAACTTAGTACTCTTTAGTATTAGTCTTGTTAGACAAAGAAGAAATGAGAAATGAGGTCACTTTCCACATAATACAATCACATGGGGTTAGTGACTTAATTATTTAGCCTTAGCACCGAACGACAAAACCAAATCATGCTTCTCAAATACTTTAAGAATTGTTATTACTTCTTAAAACTTTGCACGTTTAATTTCCTTACGCCGTATAGTTATTACAAATACATAATCATCAAGCTAATCATGTAATAACATTCATATTTCATATGTTGATATGTTGACTTGAGAGTATTTGCTTGGTACTCCTTATCCATTTGATTGAACTTTGAAGGATGAAGTCTCGCTGAAAGTATTAATTGCTTCATAATGTCTACCACTAACTCGCGTCGATAATAACAATTCTTGTAGTATACGTTTAACAAGCTGAGTGGAAGCAAGCTCCGAAGTTCATAGTGAGTTACTGTTGGGATGTTTTGTTTCAAATCACATTTCCAAATGAGGAAGGCATTTGTCACACAAGCTTAGTACAATAATACACACTTACTCCGTATGAGTTTGGTCATTTTGGAAGGAGGTCCAAAGTCCCTGGATAGAAAGGACATGCAAAGCAAAAATTAAAGATTTCATGGGACTCCGACAAATTAAATTGACAGCCTTTTTTCTCCTTTTCCTCTGTATGAAAAATAAAGCTTTAACTCAAAACTGTATCTTCTTGTTTAAAGCCTTACTACTGTTGAATACTTGTACTATGAACAAAGTGCCTTAAATCTCGCGAAGCCTTTGCTTCCCTTTAGCAAATTTGCTCCAAAGCTAAGGGGTTTATCGTCATTTCTTCTCGATCGATGAAGTTACGGAGTAGTATTATGAAGTACTCCGTACTATGTTTATAATAAAAGAATATACTTCATATGACGGATTATGATTTAGAATTGACAAACATAAGTGACGTGATTTACTCATCCCGGCCCGAACGACCACCTACATGTGTAACACTAGCTTGGGCCTAACCCAAAATCGAAACCCAAGGCAACAAAGAATGAGCTGGTAAACCATATTTCTTGAATTTTTGACACTACATCGTACTCCGTATTAAATCCAACTGTTTATGGAGAGAAATAATGACTATGCAATGAATTGTCCGGAAAAATTGATGGCTAGTCGCTCTCATATCAGGGTCAAATGTTTTCATATAATACCTTCACTGTGTACAAATTAATTAAGGTCGAGAATTTGGTTTACTTTGTTATAATGAAATTGTATGATAATAACAAATAAAAACCAATGAAGTTGACATGCACTAGCAAGTCGACTATCAAAGTAATGATTTGGACAATGATGATAAAATTAGTGGTAGAGCAACAATTATAGAAAGGACCACAATATTGAATTTAGCCGACTTAGTTATCTGTATTACAGCAATAACATGAATTTACTATTTTAAGATCTTATGATAAAATATCATATGTGTAAGGACCTTGAAAATTGTTAAAAAAATTGCAATAATTTAGGTCTTTAGTCAACACAACTGAAAATGAGATTATAAAGATTGTAATTCTTCGTGAAGAAATCAAATCATTGCTCCATTTTTAGGTGGTAGGTAAAATCATGATTTATTCGTAATGCTCAAACAATTTATGGTGCAACTTTACTATGCAATGGACGGAGTACTGATCGCTATTGAAAGAGATTAACTTACGTTAAACTTAGGATCCATCATTTACGGATTTCATGCTATTTAGTGATTTAATTTTTCTTATTTACCTCTTTTACATGTCACTTGTATCATTATAATCGCAATAATAAGAAAATTACAAGTTTTGCTAGTCACAACACTGTAATGAGTCAAATACGTATAAGATAAAGGTCAAAAGATAGGGTCTTTATTTAGTGGTCTACCTATCTTTTTCATATCTGTCTTATGCATATTCTTCCCCAACACTGTGTCGAAGCTAATAGAACTCAAAATCACGTACTCCCTCTATTTTTTTTAGTTATTTACGTTTGATTTGAAATCCTCTCACAAATTCAAATCAAACGTAAGTAACAAAAAAAAGTGGAGGGAGTAACATTTTAGCCTGCTAGTGAGGAATGACGAATATACCCTTTGTATAATTAGAAAATTTACATTAGAACACACAGGACAAGCAAGTCCCACTGAATCATGTATAGGCACAACTGTACCAAGTACTACTACTTGACTACTTTTTGCTTTTAATTAGTATCGTCTTTTCTGGGGAGGTGTGACAAAAACTAATAATAACCGCATTAACAGTTAAACATCCCAATTCCCCAGCATGCAAAAGGTTAAAATAAAGTTAGCGCAGTAAAAAAATAGAATAGATCTGCTCGTTTTTTGACCCCAAATCAACCGACTCACTCAACAAAATTTTTAACTCCTTCGCCGCCACTTTCCCTCTAAAATCTACTCCCCCTTTGCGCTCTTCTCGTCTTCATGCGCTCTTCTCAACCCACACCTTTACGGCTTTACCAACAAATTCAAATGTGATTTCTCTCTACAATATTACATTACAAAATTCACAATTGAATATTATTACTTTAAATAGTTAATATTTGGTTTAAATTTAATAAAGTTAATGATTAAAAAAAAAAAGGAGAATATGTAATATGTTCAAATTGTCAATGTGTTATTCAAGTCGAAATTCCACTAACTAATTCACATGTGTGATTATAAACGTGGTAACATTAATTGTTACTTTTGATACACCATGCACCTACCTCAACCCTCTAATATTCTTATATATGT
Source organism: Spergularia azorica (assembly GCA_038382645.1). NCBI lineage: Eukaryota > Viridiplantae > Streptophyta > Magnoliopsida > Caryophyllales > Caryophyllaceae > Spergularia > Spergularia azorica. The sequence goes on from JBBYHQ010000003.1 coordinate 1,128,532, forward strand.
GTAAATACTCATTACGCTCTACAACGCATATCAAATCTCAAGTATTAGAGACACTGATGAGACAAATTATTTGTCCTAAGTGGACGGGGTAAAAAAAAACTTCGTCATCCATCGCATGCCAAGACACGAACCTTTGACGTTGAGTACACAAATCTACATATGAGTATGTAGTTATGGGGATGCCGTTGAGAGTAGTGAGTTCATACATGAGACGAAGCAAAGCTAAGAGTGATGGGGTAGTGTTCTCTTAAAGAACACGGTATTCCTTATTTGCCTTTGTAAGTATGTGAACTCTGATCTCCCTTCTTTTTTGTAGTTGAAATTGTGTAAAAGAAGACTCAGCAGTACTAGTCTTAGACGTGGATGGCCAAGGGTTGTAAAGCAGGTCAATTAGTCAAGCCTTTGGTATGGGGGACTTCTCTTCTCTTGTGTTTCAATGCAAAGTACGTGTACTTCTTCTCCGATCTTTCCGTATCCAAAGGAAGTTGTGTGCCGATGACTTGCCCATAACCATACATTGTGATTTTCAATGAAACATTGTGTTTGTGTATGCTCCCGACATAATGACAACAAAATCATCTTAATTAGTTCCAAGACCCAATATTACGATGATTCATTATTGCATTTCTTTTTTTTTTTCCTCGATTGAAAATTTGTCTGATAATGAGTATCACGACTTACTAACTCTAATTTCAGACTGATATGCCCCCGTTGTAAAAATCAATCTCTTGCATTTTCGCTAATTAGTAATAGTAATTCGATAAGAATCCTTGTTAAAATTTTGACACTTGTCTCAACCTTGATTTTGGATATTATTTTTCAAACATCATTTTTAATATCTCAACATCATGTCTTAGGAAGAACTTATCAAATCTCCCTATGTGTAATCATCTCTTGATCAAATGGCAAAACTTAGAACTTTCTTGGAGAATGACCATAATTATTTCAAACTACCACTCCTGCTATACAAAAAGGGTTTAAAAGTAAAGACAATGTTTTTTTTTTTGAATCGAAAAGGCAATGCTAATAGTGAATAATCGGACATAGTTATTCCCGCACCCTAATAATTATGCTCACATTCAATCTGTTTATATACGAAAATTAATTAGCTAATACCATTTCGTCCCAATTTAAACTTTCCATGAAATTTGAAATCCTTTCACATATTCAAATGTCGTGGAAAGTTTAATTTGGGACGCAGTGATAAACCGGTTACTCCGTAAGTTATTGTTAGTTCACATCGAGAATCATAAATTTACCCTAAGAAAACATTGGGAGGAGTAACTTGACCAAGAGTGCTCATTTTCTTTTTTTTACATAATAATAAAAAAGAAAGAATTTCTTTTGGTGATAGTTTCTCCCTAGTGACAATAATCATGCATGCCAAATTGCCGAGTACAGAAAAAATACTCCCTCTATTTCATTAATTTGTTTACGTTGGGATTGAATTCTCCTTACAAAATCCAGTCCGACGTAAATAAATGAATGAAATGGAGGGAGTAATTACAACTATTCATACGAACTTCACATTTTTCACGCATAGTATGTTTTTTTTGTTAATTCAGTCACAATGTAGCTAGAAAGACTACCTTTACTGTGGATCCTATGCACAAAGACCATTAGACAAGAAAACACAACCCAAACAACCCCTTACCTCTCCCAACGATGGGACAAAGTTAGGCCAACACGTGAATAAACCAATTACATCTCAAACTCCCATTTTACTACTTGTGAGACAAATGTGGCCAACATAATGTCTTTGTTTCGGTCAAAAATGAGTGCAAGGGCATTACCGTCTTTTCACTTCCCTACCCCCTTCCCCCCTCCCCCACCTTTTTTTTTTTTTTTGCTATAATAAGAGGTGCTTATTTACTTCTGTAAAAGTAAATTAAAATGGAATCATGATATACTAGTACAAACTACCAATGTAGTTGTACAATGCATTTTGTTTTGGTACATAAGCTAGCTAACACTAATAATGTACGAGCCGATTTCTTAACTAATAGCGCGATTTCACTATTGTATCTCGTACATTGATAGTAAATTTAATGTATCTAGAAGATTATACCAAAGCAAAATTTATGATTCAATTCTATACATGCAGGACTAGCGATCACGTATAAGTCGTAACACAGTCGATCTACATTCGCCATTACGGCACAAGAAGGGAGGGATGAAATATTGAAATGAAAAGGAACTAAGGAAGTGCAAGACAACAGTGGAAGAAGAAGTGTTATCATGGTTGAGCAGTAGTACACCACTTGGAAGGGGACACAAAAGCCTAGAGATATCTCAAAATTAACAGGAGAGAGAAAATCTAGGATAAAGAGGGGTTATTACCCTTCAGAAATTTAGAAAAAAAGAAAAGAAAAGAAAAAACAAATACCCAAAAAAATCAAAAGAAATTTGAGAGAGAAATAGAGGAGAGAGGAGAGAGAAAGAAGGCAACTTTATTACCTTTTTTATGATGCACGCATCCATGGCAGAACAGAGAAGGGTACAGAGTACTACTACTACTATTACTGTTGTGTGATTTTACATTTTATTAAAAAGTGTGAGATACAAGATACAAAAAAAAAAAAAAAAAAAAACAATACTAGAAGAAGGGTGAGGAACAAGGGGGAAAAAAAAAAAAAGGAGAAACACAAAAAAAAAAAAAGGGGGAAGAAAAACATGAAGAAGAAGCAACAAGTCTTCTCCTCCTCGTTGTTCTTGTAGAAGAAGAGATAGATAGAGAGATAATAAAAAAGGTGAAAACTTTGTAATGTTGTTGGAGAAAAGAATAGTTTTATTAGATATGGTGGCACATCTTATTAAAACTTTGAACCAAGTTTTATCATCTTCTTCTTTTTTCTCCATTTTTTCTCTACAACACCAACAATTTCATCCACTTTTGTGAAATGGTGGTGTTTAGATCGAGATAAACTATGGTGAATCTCAAAATCTTGTATTTTTTTTTCTCAATTATTTTGATTTAATTATGATTATGAATATTTGTATTTATTTAATTTGGCTAATTTTTTTTTTTTTTTTTTTTTGTTTTGGTTTGTGTGTGGATTTAGATGCGAGCTATGCCCTACAATTTGCAACAAGGCAAGGAGGGTGTGGTAGAGATTTCACAAATTCCTGCAAAGTGGAAATCTTTAGACAAATTTCAACAAGAAGAAGAACAATTTCAAGTATTTTCTGCTGATAATAATAATAATAATAGTAATAATAATAAGATAAAATCAAGTTCAAGAACAACAAGTAGTTCTGTAGAGAGTGAACCTACATCTACTCTGGATACTACAAGTCCTCCGACGTCAACATCCACCCTTTCTTCTTCCTTCACCGGTAAGAACAACTCCAGCTCCGACAACATTGCGGCCGGTGTGGCGGACCCCGCATGCGCTTCCGAGATCCACCACAGGTCTGATAATGTGGCCGGTGGGGGAAGTGGGATTGGGTTGGAAGAGTGGGACAGCTTGTTTCCAAATGGAGATGGGGCATTATTGCCTTGGATCATGGGTGACCAGGATGACCCGGGTTTGGGTTTGAAGCATTTGTTACACTCTGCTAATCCTATTCCTATTCCTATTCCTAATCCTTCTTCTGTTGTTGTTGAGTTTGAAGGCAATGCTGGTCTTGGTGTTGTTGATCAAGTTGCTGCTGCGGCCGCTGCGGCTTCTGGTTGTTTGGAGTCTCTGTCTTCTCCTCCTCCTCCTCCTCCTTCTCACCTGCCGCCGCAACATTCGCAACCTTCTCATCGTATTGAAGATGGGTTTGAAGGTAATGGGAATGGTGGTGGTTCAATTTCAAGTTCAAGTTCACCCAATTGTGTTCCTACAAATGGGTTTAATTTGACTCATTTGCTTGGTGGTGGTGGTTGTTGTTCAATGCCTATGTCTTTGCCGTTTCCGCCGCAATTTGATGTTGGTGGTGGTGGTGGGGATGAAAAGCCCCAAATATTCAACCCACAGTTGGTAATGAACCAACAGCAGTCTCACAGTATTGGAAACCCTAGCTTTCTGATGTCCCCTGCTACGACATTGGGGGGATACTGTCAGCAGCTTGACCAGTTTCAACCACAGGCGAAAAGGCATAACCCGGGTGTGGTTCTGAACCCGTTTCTGGATCAGGGTCAGCATGAATTGTTGTTGAGGAAACAGCAGCAGCAGCAGATGGGTTTGGGTTTGGGTTTTCAGCAACAGATGGCCATGATGATGCCGAAATCGGCCGTGGCGCAATTTGGAATGCCCATACACCAGCAGCAGTTGCAAGAGCAGGGTGTCAAGGACCAGCTCTTCAAGGCGGCAGACTCGATACAAACTGGGAATTTCTCACTCGCGCAAGAGATATTGGCGCGGCTCAATCACCAGCTTACCCTCCCGGCAAAGC
>JBBYHQ010000003.1:1133052-1147918 GCA_038382645.1 Spergularia azorica
AGGTCTCCCCAATTACTCAATTTGTGAATTTCACTTGCACTCAGGCTATTCTTGAGGCTCTTGATGATGCTGATGCTGATGCTATTCATATTATTGATTTTGATGTTGGTTGTGGTGCTCAATGGGCTTCCTTGATTCAGGAGCTACCCTTGAGGAAAAGGGGTGCTCCTTCTTTACAGATTACGGCTGTTGCTTCTCCTACAACCCATACTTTTGAACTTGCCCTTGTTCGCGAAAACCTTGTCCAATTTGCTAATGATGCTGGTGTTGCTTTTGAGCTTCAAGTTGTTAACTTGGATTCATTTGACCCCTCTTCGTCGTCCTTCCCAAATTTGAGAACCTCTGATGAGGAGGAGTGTATTGCTGTTAGTATCCCCATTTGGTCAGCCTCAACTCGGCCATCGATTCTCCCGTCACTCCTTCGGTTTATCAAGCAACGCTCCCCTAAGATTGTGGTGTCTTTGGATAGAGGGTTTGATCGTTGTGACGTTCATTTCCCTCAGCATCTTATCCACTCACTAGAATCCTGCACTAGTTTCTTGGAGTCCCTAGATGGTCTGAATGTAACCTCAGACATTGTGAGCAAGGTTGAGAAGTTCTTTGTCCAGCCTAGGATCGAAAACACCGTGTTGGGGCGTCTTCATGCCCCCGACAAGATGCCTCATTGGAAGAACCTGTTTGCCTCAGCAGGGCTTGTCCCTGTGCAGTTCAGTAATTTCACGGAAACACAGGCAGATTACGTGGTGAAGAGGAGTCCGAATAGGGGGTTTCATGTAGAGAAGCGACAGGCGTCTCTGGTGCTAAGTTGGCAGAGGCGAGAGCTTGTGGCAGCATCTGCATGGAGGTGTTGAGAAGTCGCTAATTCCATCAGGCAAGGAGGGTTTAACTCTGGACATCAGCCACATTGCAAGCTAAGAGGTTATTAAATCGTTTACTATGTGATACATGATAATTGTCAATAATTAGAAGCTCTGGTGATGATGATGATGATGATGACCTCCATTGGTGGCTTAAGTCTTACGTTTCAATCTCCTTGCTTGTGAGCTTCCTATCCTTCATGCATTTCTAAGTCCAGGCGTATTATTTTGCTCTGTACAACAAAACATTTAACTGCAAATTTAGTAGCTTTTATGTCCATCGACATTCTAATGGTTAAGTTATCATATTTTGCTGTCCATGTTGTTCGGATTACAGGCTTAAAATTGCTGTGATATGAAGAATGTGATTCTCTTCCTTGATGTTGTGTAGTCTAAGTTATGGCACATGAGGCTAACTAATGCACAAACCAGGCTCAATTGCTCTGTTCATAGATCATTTTGGTGTTCATTGTTCATTTCTCAGCTTAGGCTTTAGACCTGCAGTGGGCAATTCGGATGTGGTTAAGTCTTGGTTTAGCCTTGTCTTTGTGAAATTTCGTATAGCATTGGAAAGTCGTAGTGGAACATAACATTACTATCCGATTGTTGTGTTATGTCGATGAATGTGTGTGAAATACGTATTCTCTGATCATTGTTCGTAGTTATCATTCTGGAACTAAGGTGTTGTAGACACATTGTTTTGCAATGCACGATGATTTGCTAATCCTATCTCGTTCGAGTTTTTCATGAATGTTGCTCCCCTTAGCTGCTAAGTCCTTCCTTGCTCGATTTGGATTAATCAATGATTCTTGTGAGGCTGAAATTTGTGTGATCTTATGAAAAATTGCTAGTATTTTTCTTAATTTCCTTGGTTCTATAATTTCTGTCCTAAAATCATAAAGATATTGCTAGATGTTCCCATCAACCTTTCCCTCATTATTACGCAAATGATTGAATTTAAACTTCATTGTCTGATGATGAAAACCAAAAACTTCGTGACATGTTTAAGTGATTTTTCTATTAATTTTGTTACAATCAACTTGGACATTGTCTTTCCATTTCCCGCCGCTAAAATCTTTCGTTTGGTGGAATTTTAGATCTTACTTGATTAAACAATTGCTCCTGATTTCCTTTTGCTTTCATGGGTCTTTGGAGTTGGCTAAATTCATCGAAATCTGGTAGCGCTATCTCATTTTCCTGTATCCGATCATGGTGATGAATAGTGATTGTTTGATACCTTGTATTTGCAATGCTTTGCTTGCAATGTCATGTCTTGACAATGTCAATGGTTCTTTAGGCTTGACTAAATTCTGCGGAATTTGGTGACGCTATCTTATTTTCCTTGCCGAGGTGTTGAGTAGTGATGGTTGATATACTTGATACCTTGTATTTGCAGAAGCTTTGGTTGGAATGTCTTTGACAATGTCAATCCATATGTGACGTGAAATGACGAAACTACCCCTAGGTTAGTATTATTAAGTGGGAAAACAATATTATTTCTTGATTTCTTTGGTGGGGATTAGTAAGGGCAAATGTAGGATTATAATAAGTTTTGTGTTAGAGCTTTTGTCTTACTGTGCATTGAATTTGGTCCCCAGGGTTTGCATTTGTTTTTGAGGACAACTGCTAATCACACCACATGGGTCATGTTTGATTGATCCATAACTTTGAGTACTTTACTCAAATTTCCAAATTTTTAATTAACCCCTAATTATTTTATATTTAATTCCTCTGTTGTCATTATTTACACAATTTTAACTTTATTGATATCAAAACCTTAACTTTAAGGGAAACCGTTGTTTGCAAGTGGTTTTTTTTTGTAATTTAATATTGCATTAGGCGTATGATAGAGTGAAATAGGGGACAAATGAAAAGTATAAAAAAACTCAGAAGAACATGCTAAGTATGGACAACGACAGTTTAAAGAGTAGCTTTAATTTTCTTATATGAATTGATATACACCGTATATATAAAATTAGTATAGCTGTTGATATTTCTCATATTTTAATTAGGGCTGGTCGCTTTATTTATAATTTTTAAGTAAGTGAATTATTACGAAATCCACCTCTTATGGAGAGGGTCGGTCTCATTGAAAAGGATTACTTGTACAAATCTCTCTGCTGAAACAAAAGTAAATGATGGAATTTGTATGATTTGCTTTTTATTAATGGTCCGGCTAATTGTCCATGAGGCTAACTTTACGTCCCGACTAAATCTGCTCATATGTTAGTTTTTGTGGCGTTATTGCACCTTTATAGAGGACGCGTGGTTATTGTGTTGAGTCAACTTTTACATACTAGCTCGAATCACAATTCTCGTGACTTGCATATCTTATCAAACAAAACACTAGGGAGTACTCCGTATAGCTGCATGCAGCAACACCAAACACCCCACCATTATCCGGATAATCATTTTATGCGCAAAAACGCAATTATGTGTTGGATGTAACATTTCTCGGTGTAGCTGCATTGTTGCTCTATATAACACGCACAAGTGGCTTTAGAGTATGAGTTAAAGTTAAGGTTAAGATGGAAAACAACAAATTGGTGAGTAATATATGTAGGACTATGATCCAAATCTAAAGGGATGGAAGTAGGGGAGGGGAGGACCATTGAAGATGTCTGGTTGTAAAAAAGGGTTGTATTTTATGGATATTTGGTTGCGTAAGTGGTCCATCTCCACCCAAAACCCAACCCCTCTTCACGCTAGCTACTTACCTCTTTGCTCTTTCTTCATCTTATTTGCTAGTTTAAGAAGTTGTGTCTTTTCGCTCTCTTTTTTTTGTCCTCTTGATTTGTCCTCATCTATCGTCCCCTCGATGACTTCCTTTTTTTTTGTTATAGATGTTGACTACTAAATTCGTGACCATTTACTCCATTTTCTCTAATAGTCGTTGTAGACTTGTAATACATATCATCTTATTAAAATTGTGCGTCAAGTCGATATCTATCCACGTAACTAGGTTGCTAATTGTAACACCTTCAAATGATAATGTCGTACTTTAATTTTAATGTAAGAGTTGATTTATATACGGACGTGATTTTGACACGGTAAAAATCTCCTGCAAAATACAAGAAAATGATCCTCGAAAGTTTGAAATATTACATTATTGCTGGTATTTTCACTTAAAATAGTGATGAAATCGGTTAACATTCAAAAAGTCGGTAACGTGTGAACATCAAAGTTTAGATTAGACTAATCACTAATGTATGAATATGTGCATTTTATGCATGGAACAGTAAGGTGTGATGGCGTGTGGGAGTGAAGCAGCTTGCATAGATTTAACTCTCAATGAAGAAAGGAATAAGAAATGATTGAAGGCATCTGGAATTGTGAAAGCCCGAAAGCAAGGTATCTTATCTTTGTAAAGAAACCCCTCTTTCCACTCTGCGCAATGGTCCGTCTGTCAAAGGCCTTTTGTAGGCAGTTTGGGCCTTTGGGCCAGTTTATAAAGGTGCAAGTAATTTTTTTTTTTTTTTTTTTTTTTTTGGGTGTGAAATTGGTATACCACTACACGATACTGTGAATTTAAAGGAATCGTGCTGTATGATAAAAATGTGACTTACTCCGTACTCGTTTGTTCATCTCTATATGGTAAACGTTTTCAATATAGTAGTGGGGCTTAATAGTTTTTTTTTTTTTTTTTTTCTCATTACAAATGTATACCGACATAAATATTGTACATTTTGCATTCCGTTCGTACGTTTTATTTGTTGACGTTGAGTTCGATTTTTCTCAATCACATATATATTGATATTACATGTCACAAATGATAGGAACAATGAAGGGTGTAGTAGGTAATTACAAGTTTGAATTAGGGGGGTTGTTTTGAATATACACACCAACTAATAAATAAGCTACTACAAGCTAGAGAAACAAAACGAAAAAGTTATGATGAATTCATGTTCTCCAAGTATTTTCCGAGTGTCAGTGTTGTGGAAAGTTGTGTTAATTTACACGTTCTCATGTCTACAAATTGCATCATATGAGTATTTCTTTTGTATTGATCTTTGGGGCCATTTTTACGTAGCGAGTATAATCATTTATGCCGGTGTTATATGCTATTTTTGACGTAGTGCCATTTTCCAGTTCACTCTTATTCATCGTCTCTCCTCCCACATAAAACTACCATGCCTCACAAAACTTAATTCGCTAACACTCGCAATGGTTTTAGAGGGAGGAAAGCTAGAAAAATGTTAAAAAGAGAAGATCAGAGAAAGGTTGTCGTAGGGATAGTGGAAAATTTGGGCCTATGCTGGCAGACGGAAGTGATGAGGTTGCGGGTGGAGTGGTATTTGGTGGTGGTAGGTTGCGGTTGGGACATAAGGCTTAAGGGCTGGTTCATGGTCGTTTAGGAAAAGGGGCAAAGACAGAGAATTGAATTTATTTATTTTTTACATTTATTTATTTGAAAAGTTCTTAATAAACCTTTATTCGTTTTGCCAATTGTATTAATAGAAGTCAAAGAAGAAAGAAACAATGTTGTGTTCGTATTCCGTTTTGAACAGGGGTAACACATAAAGACAGTCGAAACTTGAGGGGTTACGTGAATTGGTACTCTTACGACTTTTCGTACATGAATTTTATGTTCTTCTTTGTTTTTAGTTTTATCCAAAATATAGTTATTTAGAGTGTTGAATCAAACGTTTATTTCTTTGTTACATGAATTAAACCTTTTGTAATTCTGAAAAGTTTTGCAAGTGTATGGGACAAATCAGAGTTTACTGACAGAATTGTAAAATAGGCCGACTCAGCTTCATGAAGATATAAACATAATATGTGAAATTACACATTATCACCATCATATGTGGAGATGGATAATCCTTATTTGCAAAAACTTCAAGACTTAGTACATAAAATTAAAAGAAACACCGATCATCATTGTATCACCATCAGTCCATCAATATCCAATACGAAGCATAAAGTATACTATATTGGGGTTGAAACATCGTCTCCATCAATTGGTCCCTACATTTATACCAAGAAGTTTTTTGTTTGGAATATTAGGCTTAAAATATAGCTAATTTAACAAAATATTGTATTTTAATTTATTAACACTATCTAATAGGCATAAAAATTAAACTTAACTCAATTCACCATAAAACTTATAAATAGTAAATATAAGGGACAATGTTCCTACAACTGAAAATCATAAAAAAGAAAAAGAAAAAAAACAGAGAATGTTGAAACCTGGTTCGGCGGTACATATGGAAAAATAAAAGTTGGATTCCAAATGTTGAGAGAAATAGAGGTAGTCATTCCAACAAATCACAAATCTAATAATAATGATAGAGACTCGAAGAACAAATAAACTTTGTTTAAATGTTTTGTTTTAGTAATTGGTGAGCTCAACTTTTTTTATGTATAGGTCTTTTTATAGAGGCTAAGGCTAGGACTACATTTTTAAGATTTGATGTTTTGATTTCATTTGATTTCAATACATGTCATTTTAATTCATCTAAGACAAATAAATCTAGATTCAATGTATTATTAATAATAATAAATAACTAAGTTCATTTATTATTATTTGCATAATTAATATTTGATATGATTTGATTTGATTTTATGTATAATTGAATGAATCTAGACAAAAAAACATTAATGATATGTAATAATTAGTTGACACATTTATTATTATTTCGACAATTTTGTTCTAATTTTGTTTTAAATGAATGTGATTTGATTTGATATGATTTGAATATAATGGTGTTAAATTAAAGTTGGATCAAAGAGGACCTAATTAAAGCTCGCATTCAACATGTTCTTTCTCACGTATAATTCTCACATTCGTGCTCCCATGATAATATTGACATTGCAACGCTTTGTCACGAATATTATATATCTATATATAAAAGTGAGTTTAAGCGGTGTGGTGAAGACACTTGGCGAGTTTTTATTGGTCATAAACTTACACATTTGTACATTATATTTCAACCCTTACTAACATTGGTCAGGTTAATCGTATTTCAATCCTTACCAACATATACATGTTGTAAGTACAATGTTGTTGAGAAAATTACACGTACATTGTATTTAAACCTTACCAATAAACCACCACGGGACATGCACTTAGACTATAAGTGAACTAGATAAATAGAATGAAGGTCAAATTCAGATTAAATGAACATACAGAAACAAAACGAGATAATATAACTTTCCAGCACTTAGATAAAAAATAAATAAAAAAATTATCTCATTACAAACCATAACATATATTGTACCAAAGATTACGCATCTTAATTCTTATGTGTATAAGAACTAAGTAAATGAGCACCAAAAAGCATCAGAGCATGGTCATCAATTGAAGCGAATACTGTACAAAATTTTAGTGAACAACAAATTCGTGAAGAATAAATCATCAAATGCCGGGCATTCTTAAGCTATATTTACTTATTCGAGGCAGCCAATGCCACTGCCAATGGCAAAGCCAGGATATGCAAGCACCACATAAGTCATGATACTCACACAACTGATACACATTATCCTATGAAATACCAGTGGTAATGGATGCAAGTACAATAATAAGATTTTGGCTCATTATTCTAACTAAGACAATGTAGAATGAAATAGAGCTAGCTTTATCGAGTGAAAAATAATCCAATAAAATAGTGTACGGAGAAGACAATCCTATTGAAATCATGCATGGACATTAAGTTGGAAGACAATCACCAGTGGGCACCAAGAGCCAAAGTACTCTCTTAAAGATTATTCTAGCAAAGTTTGGATCAATTCCCCCACCAACCTCCACTAAGGTGTCGTTTAGATACACTCGGGAAGTCGGAATTCCCATGAACTATGTAAATCTTAGGAATTAAGAAAGTATGTGAATTGGGGAAATTTGTTTGGATGAACAAGAGAATTCAATTCCCATGAGAATTTCTACTTACCTAGCCCCCCTAAGGTAATTAAATTTCTACACTTTTGAGGAATTGGAAATGCCTAGGAATTTTCGACTCCTACACTTTATACCAATCAAACAACTCATGATAATACAATTCCTAGAAAAATAAAATTTTAATTCTATGGATTTTAAGGGTATCCAAACGGCACCTAAAAGTCAAACCTTCCGCCCTCTTTATTTCAACTCAATTACTCCGTAAGAAGAGAAAGGAAGGGAAAGGTCGGGAAAGTGAAGCTGAAAAAGCCAAATTCTTTTAGCAAAGAGGCGTTACACGATCATCATGGAAAGTGTTAATGATATTATGATACACAACTTTCCATTATTTCAAGTTTGGGAGAGTATAATGAAAAAAGGCTGCTTTTGTGAAGAAGAAGGCTCTTCCTAAGGGTGTGGGGGGTGTACCAGTACTACCCACTACTGTGTTCTACATTTACAAAGATTTGATGGCACAACAATGTGGATTCTGCATACCATTAACTAATCAATCCCACTATATCTATTACGACGTGATTTAGCTTTTTTTTTTTTTTTTTTTTTTTTTTTTGCAGTCCAAACACCAGGTGGCTTGAAGTTATAGTGACATCCGTATTACAATTGCAATCGATTTTAGTCAAAAACACTTATTATAAACTTAGCCAGATAATGCGAGTACATCGACGCTAATTAATTATTACGAATACAACTTCATTCTCTAATTTTTGTATTAGTATTAAGCTAACAAAGTGTCATAAACTAATAAACACAGTTTAAATCGATTCCCTCCCGATAATTATTGGTCCAACCATTTTATTGGAAAGAAGAATTCAAACTTAAAATGGTCCATTGCTATGATTAAGGTAGTGTTAAAATTGTATGCATGTAAAAAGCATGCAGTATGTTTTTCCCTAGAAAAGTGCAGGAATGAAAATAAAGAAATGAGAAAGACCATAACTTGTAAAGACAACATCGCCATCGAAATGAGCAAAAGCCAATGTAGACAGCCAAAAACAAAATCAGTCCCAAATAAATAAAGTGAAGAATTTCAACTTGAAAATATATGGGGACGTACTTCATCTCCATGCAATGCAAAAAGAAACAAAGTTGGAGTTGTCGTTATATATACTCCGTCAGATTTGCTTTGAGAAAGTATGAATTAAGAATTCGAAATATGAATCGATTAGAGATTATACTAAATTCGAAAGTAACATAATTCACTATTACAGGATATACAAATAAAGAAAAATTTATCATTATATAGCAAGTATTACACGTTTAGGGACGGTGTTCCAATGCCTTCTTGGTACTTTTGAGGATACCTAGGGTCGGGCTTTCACGACACGTCGACGCTTGTGACCGCTTAGAGCCCCTGTAATCTTTAATTAAAGAGACTCGCAAGTTCAAGTGAGCCTACCTCCTCTTATTAACACATTAATCAACTATTTGGTCTTGTTGTTTAGTATCTTGGTTTTTAAATTTTTTAGACCTTTGTTATTACTCCCTACAGCCCACAGTGAACATCGAATCAAAACTTCTTTTGCTTCTCTTCTTTAAAATGTCTTTGTAAGCTTAGAATCAACGCGATATCCTCTTGGCTCTTGAGTGCTATTCTTCACCTTTGTGCCCTTTAATTTCAAGCTTTACTACAAGAACAATCTGTTGGTGTTTATTTTACAAATAAGACCACAACTCTTAGGAATAGAGGCTCAAACCCTTGATAAAGCCCATGTGATGCCCATCAAGTTCAAGATATCTCATCCGTTGGATCATCATAAGAATGGAGGGTCAAGATGAAGGGGGGACCCCCGGGATTATTCCTTGGGGAGTACTTACTTTACTATAAATACTCCCCATTGCTTACAAATCCAGGTTCATTCTAATCATACTTTAGATATTTCTGACAAGTTTATTGTCATATCAGTGCTAAGTGAGTGTGGACCCCATCTTCGTCGCACCCAATGGCCAATACTGACTTGATCGTCGGAGGGGTGTCGCCTGGATAAAACAGGGCCCCCTTGACCGTGTGTTGCTTGCGCAGGTTAGAGACACATCCCTCGATCTATCGCGAAGTCGAATTCACCCCAACACAATCTACAACATGTAATGTAATATATTGTTACGATTATACCACGTGATGATTTTATATTACTCTACTATCCATTGACTATATTTCGTAAGGATTATTACATTGGATTAACGTGAAAAAGAATGCAAATTATTGGTCGGAAATTTAAGGTAGTAAATGGAGTGCTAAAAATTTCTAACGCGGAATATTATAACTCAATTAATCAACTAATTACGCAAGCGAATGGTGCTCACTCAAGACCGGGTTTCAAACTTTAACGAGTACAATCTATTTTTTTTATTTTTTTTTGGAAGGGGTTAACGATACTACAATTTAGTGTAGGAAAAGACTAAAAAATGGTGCTACTGATTGGGTCCCGAAAGTGGGCTATCCATAACTTTCTGGTATCTTTTGGACCATTCCACTTCGTAGTGGGCGAGATTTTGTGGAACACTAGTTTTGGGTGACTTCCCAAATCAGGCCTTTTCCTTCAAAAAACTCTCTTATTCTTCTTCTAATTTTAGCTTTTGCTTTTTTGGAATTATAATACCCAATTTGACTTGAGAATTTCCAATGACCATATTAAGTAGGGTCAACTCTTATAAAATGAGCATTTTGTGTCCCTTTCATGTTATGCCTTCCCACTCTCAGTATCGAAATTATTGGTTTCATTTTGCAAATAATGCTGCAATACAGAGCGGACATGTGAATGTAACGCAAACATGTTTCGAATGAAAATTAGCGTAAGGTTCACACAAAAGTATTGGGGAACTATGTCCTGGATTGACAGTCAGGGAGTCGCATACCCATGCCTTCGAAATCTCTATAATTAGACGAATGTGCTACAATGCTAGATCATCCAGGCTGGATGGTACTAGACCGTCTACACCTAAGTCAATCCACATCCTTAGCTCACCATGCTCAACAGCACAATCAGAAACAAGAAAGTGTACGCAGAGCAACTTGTATATACTAATTCAAGATTATATAAATGTTACGTAAATACATCCATAACATATCAACTCTTGCTTAAATGGTTTTCTGCCTCGACACAAATTTTGGTATCAGTCATTACAATCAGATTTTTCCTAAACAAACTCTCTCTTAATCCCCACAGGGAGTGTAGGACGACAGCACCCGTTTAAAACACGAAAGAAGTTGATCTGTACAGGTATATTGACCTAAGGAACACTTGGAAAAGAGAAAGCATCATGAAAATGATTTCATATATGCAAAGCAACCCGGGATAGCTTAGATATAAGAACCTAAGCAGTCCTTTCGGATACACATAGAAGAAGCAAGGAACACCTTGCTATCGACAGTTCTTGTCCGCTTGCGAGAGTGCAAACACAAAGCACTCTCTCATTACAGGATTGCAAGCAGCCATCTACGACATCTTAATGACTTCCCACCCCACAACGTTGGCTGCTCCTTTGTGGCTTTGTACCACCAAAAGAAGAAAAAAAAAAAAAAAAAAAAACTAACAGCTTCTAGGACTACTTATAGAACAGAAAACACCAAATCATTATAAGTTTCTAGCTAATTATACACAAGTCTCCAATTAGAGATCATAGAGAAAGACAATCCAATGGAACTGGAAGTAGTACAAAGGACAGAAGAACGACAAACTTGAGATAAAAAAATCAAGGAGAGATTATTACAATCAATGAATGGAAGAAAAAACATATTTTCAGTCACTGTATAGCATTAGCTTCAACACAGGTCAGGTTTTTTCAAACTTCTTTTTCGTAGGCCGTAGCAACTTCAAACTAGATTTATTCAGTTTCCTGCTTCCGCTTGCCAAGCCCCCCAAACAAACACGAGCCTGTATTCTCTCCATGGAACTGCAGTCTGTCCAGAGTTTCATGTCATCTGAAACTCGAAAATCATGTTTCCTTCAGGC
Organism: Spergularia azorica; assembly: GCA_038382645.1. Taxonomy (NCBI): domain Eukaryota; kingdom Viridiplantae; phylum Streptophyta; class Magnoliopsida; order Caryophyllales; family Caryophyllaceae; genus Spergularia; species Spergularia azorica. The sequence continues at coordinate 1,144,755 of JBBYHQ010000003.1, forward strand.
CCCTTCTTCTAAACAACATCAGCAATCTCATACAGCCCATCAAACACAATGTCATCTTTAAACCCTCCACATGCGGGGGCCCTAACAACTCTAACGATTTTGTTCAAGGTAAGAATGCCAGCAATTAGCTGCTGATCAAGTGAAATCTCTACCTCATTGCAGTTTTTAATCCTTCATCCCCTATGTAACCCAGCACATTAGGATCCTTCAACTTGTCCATAGCCTTTACTTTGCAACGATACAAGTTACACAGCTCTCAATTCTCATCATTACACTCAATAGAATCAGATCCTCCTTAGAAAAGCCTATGCAACCCAAAAATCACAAGTTCAATCCTACAACAAAATTTCTCCCCAACTTCCACTCCAAATAATTCCCCAAACATCGAGAAAGTTCCTTTATGATCTCCCCATCTCTATTTGAAATCCATATAAGCCACAATGTCAACCCTTTTCAGACCACCCTTCTTCAACCTTATATGCCACAATGTCTTAGTAATCCTAAAAAGTAAAAACTGAAGCCCTAAAGCATTCTCAAACATATATTTGCTTCTTTGGAACTGTGTCCCATCTAATTCAAGATACCACAAGATCACAGAATAAAATAAGATGAAATCTTTACTGAGCCAGAAAATTTTGAGACCACAGTCGATGCAAATGCAGAATTTCAAGGGATAATCAATGTCATAGCATTTAGTTTTGTCAGCACATATCTTGACACATTGAGCAATTATCATTACTTTAGCAGGACCAGGGCATCTAATACCATAATATATTTTACAGCAGTTAAATTTAACAGAAATTACAAATTTTGCATACTCTAGAAAGCTGAATATACTCTAGATAAACTAGCATGCCAGCAACCGTGGAATACAAGGAGCATAAGAGGCCAATAGAGAAACATATTACAAGAGCTGGAGCACAAATAACAGAGAGAGAAAGAAGAACCTCTTTCTGGTGTTGCAGTTTTTGCAGATCATATGATTCTCATAATCTTGGGACTTATCAGCATCTCCAAGCCAATCCAGTTACAAGGTCATGACTCATCCAGCGGAGTTTAATAGATGCTTGACTTTTCTCCACATTAAACCCCCTCACTGGAAACTTAGTCACCAACTCATGGGCCTGATATTCAGTGAAATTACTTAAGGTAGCAGGAACAAACCCAGAAGACGGGAAAAGACTCATCCAATTACGCATCTTGTTCCCCTGCATCTTGTCTGGAGCATAGATGCGTCCCTGTATCGTTCTCTCAATTGAAGGTTTAATCAGAAAATTCTCTACCTTGCGAATAATCTCTGCTGGGACACTTGAACAATTAAGTGATTCCAAGATACTAGAGCATGAACTCAAGCCGTGGAGGATGTGAGATGGGAAAGCCAAGTCGCTACAATCACCACCTCTATCAAAGCTTATCACAATCTTAGGTGAACATTGCTTCATAAAGGAAAGGAGAGGAGGCAGTAGAAATGGGCAATGAGAGCATGCCCAGACAGGGAACTTGATAGCAACTATTTCATTTTCCAAGAGGTGGAAATCAGGAAATGTACATGATCCTGAATCAAACAAATCCAAATTCAGGACCTTAATGTCGACAGACACACCACTCTCAGTAGCAAATTCTAGAATGTTATCACATATGAGTGCGAGTTCAAATGGATGGTGGGAAGAAGTAGAAGCAAGGACCGTTATTTTAAGAAATAGAGCACCCTTTTTCCTGAGTGGAAGCTCACGAATGAAAGATGCCCACATGGAACCACAGCCAATATCAAAATCTAATATGTGAATTGTATCAGCATCCTCAAGAGCTTCCAGCAAAGCCTGGGTACACGTAAAGTCCACAAACTGCATAAAAGGAGACACTTCGGAGAATAGCTTGTATGCACTTATCTTATGAATAACATCATCCAGGCTGAGGCTTCTAGGAGGTGGTGGAGCTGCAGGCATGTTATTCATCGACAGGAGCTTTTCCAGCTCCTCCTTGACACAGAGAGCAGCAGTTGCTATTAAGGGCTTTCCTGGAAGTGATGCTTCATGATTGAGCCGCGCCAATATCACTTGGGTGAGAGCAAAGTTTCCAGTTTGAAACATTTCCACCACCTTAATGAGCAGGTCACGAAGAACAGAAACTCGAGAGTTTTTATAATGGTCCATTGACTTCTGAAGGTGCTGAGGAGCCATAGACATAATCAACAGTTGTTGATGCATCTGAAACTGCTGCTCTTGTTTCCTCAGAAAATCATCATGACCGTCACTCAACGATTCACCCCTGGAAACCGGAACAGCACCAGGGTCAGGACCAAACGCGTCATAGTTATGCCTCTTCGCAGGTGGTAGATATGGGTGTTCTGCATCTTCCTGGCTATAACCCAAAGAAGCAAAACAGTGGTTCGGGTTTTGAACCTCTTGTTCACCAAATCCAAACCGCGGGTCCACAACTTGAGGCTTCTCATCACTAATTCTAAACTGTTCTTCAACCTTACCATTGCAATTAAACCCAGAACCAGGAAATCCGAAACCACCACCTATACTGGCACAGAAATTACCCAAATTTTCGACACCAGATGAGTTAACTGTTGTTCCAAGCCCACCATAACCATCAAACCCTAAAGAGGTTCCACTTTGAATAAGATTCTTCAAGTACAAATTTGGGTCAACAACCTCCCCCATTAACAAAGGAAGAAGAGACCCTTCTCCACCAAAAGACAAACCCTCCAAGTCTTGCATTGCAAGCCCACCACTGTATCCTCTTCCACCATTAATGGAGGACGACTTGGTCGAAACCGAATTCGGAGAACGTAGACTACAACTATGGTCCAAAACTGATGTGGGTTCCCTCTCAATTGACTCTATTTTTATGCCCTTTTTCCAATTTGATTCAGAAACGTGAGAAATTGCAGCAAATTCTTGCTCATCAACAAAACCCTCAACTTGCAAATTACGGAAAGTTGTTCCCATCTAAAAAAGTGTAACAAATACGCAAAATTAAAGCAATTTCAATTACCTAAAACTCGAATTCAGACATGAAATTGCCACAGAAAAAACCTACAACAGTGAAAAAATTAAATTGAGTAAAGATTAGTAGTAGTACCACAGTTGGAGTAATGTAAAGCAAAACTTCAAGTTGAAGCTGGAAACTTTGGTGGCTGTTGTTGCTTCAGATTG
>JBBYHQ010000003.1:1180588-1201731 GCA_038382645.1 Spergularia azorica
ATTCTTGATGTAAGTGCCGTTTGGCGACTATATTAATGAAATTCCGTTTTATTTCAAAAAAAAAAAAAAAAAAAAAAAAAAAAAACTAGTAATGATGATATAAAAATCTTACTTGTCTTTTAGTGGGCGAAGTAGCAATACGACCCTAAGACTTTACCCATTCATCCTCTTTACTTTCAACGGTAACAATTTGACCTGTAACTTTTAACTCCATTCCGTTTGTTTATTACCAATAAGTTTTTCACGTCTTATCTTAGTGAGTAAATGTGAGTCGAATACGAGACCTCTTACTTGTTTTAATTGTTTTGAATTTGGTAAAAAAATATTCTCGTATTTGACAAAGTTGATTGTACAAGTAACAGTAGTGAATTCCGTGAAAGGTCTCGAAAGGTTTGTAGAAGCGGATCGGGGTTTCCAAATTGGGAGTACGTGTAGCTACGACAGCCCATTTTAGGGACATGATCTTATTGGATTTCTCCAAAGTTTATTCTTACAACTCCCAAAACTTTTGATCAAATTTTTAAGCAACTTTTCTTATCGATTAGCACACTTCTTAAGCCTAAGCAGACGTCACTATAGTACAACTTGTTTGCCACAATTATTGCCACCTTAATACTCCGTAATTAAAAACTACTAACAAATGAAACTCGATTTATGCCTTTGTGAGTTTGTGGTGATCTAGTGAACTCGTCAATTTTGAAGAATTGTTTTACATGACGGATTTATATATAAGCGAAAATGGTTTTATATGACCTTATCTAGAATCGATATCGAACTCATAAGTAATAAAAAATGGTAAATTCAATAGAGTTTGTGGACAATTTTGTGTAGCGAACTATTAATATCGAGAATTAGTCAAACTATTGGTAAAATGCGGAAGTGATCAATAATTTTATCATTTTAACTAGGTAGTAAATTACGACTGCTTTCGTGTTTAAACAATAGATAAATGGACGTAAGAGCACTGTGAGTCGGGTGGACTAACATTTGACATGGAGTACTATATAGTAGCATGCTTATCAACAGTAAATAAGTCTGATCTAGATAATTGTGCTTAGGGTGAGACCTTTGACAATAATCTGTTTCTTAGTGGACCTTGCAAACTGCTTACGTGCATGCTTCAAAGGAACAAAAATTCTACCGCTCTGCTTTTTAACCGGCATGCTTTTTAGCTTAACCTCATCAGTAATTCCTGCAAGAAAACAAGGTTACATTTCACTGAAAAGAACTTAATAATCCAACAGTTGTGACTATTGAGTAGCAAATGTAGAGGATAATGTTGCAGTATTACTACCAACTTATGCATATAATACCATACTCTTCCAATTTACTTAGAGAACTTTTATTATACGCAATATGTGCTATTTAATGACGCAATATAATATCAATTTTGTAAAATCAAAGGTGGACGATCTAATTTTATAACTTGGATGAAAGTTATTTGAACATAAAGTTACTATGAACATAAATGAAATATAATTATTGATGCATTTTATGTTAACATGCCGTACATTGGACCTCTATTATCTTCCCGTGTTTAAAATAGAAAGAAGCAAAGGACAAAATAGACGATTTGAAATTACAACAAGGAAGACTGGGGACAGGGAATGGCGAACCACTAGGGAAACAAATGGGCAAGCCGCCTCCCTGCTAGTATTGTTTAAATTTGTTATTTCAACTTCACGTCTTTACCAATTAAATGGGATTATCCCCCACCCATGTTATTGGATACGACGTCGACGACATACAAGTATATGCATATCAACATATATATCACATATGCATGGTCAGCCGTAATGCCCGTTAATAGCATAAATGGCATTTTGTTTGCTACAAATTAATTAAACTATTACTATATGGTTGTGTTGTGGATATCCTCTTTGTTGAATCTATTTCTGTTTTTGTACCTACTTTTAGCCAAAAAAATTTAAAGACAGTATATAAATAGGGCTAATCTATTTTGTTGCATATTTAATGGTACGAACTTTTTGGTAAGAGCTTGTAACTATTGTTCCCTTCCTTGATAAGTTTGTGCATATTTTATACATAAATTCTCCTATAAGACTTTCTAATCATAATTTGATGTGATACATTATTTATCACAGTGTATTGATTATTATTATTTATATACAGCGAGAAATACAAACTTATACTTGTTATTATAAGCGTGAGTAAGTGTTAGTGTGTTACTAGCTTAGCCACCTTACACAATACTAACGTTCTTGTGTAAATCTCCAACATGTCAACTATATCTCCTGAATTAAACTAATAAATACATCAACCCGTCTTAGACAAGAATTCGCGTATTTAACATCGTGCCAAACTAGCTACTTGCCCCTTACTCAAAAATTCATACCAGTAACTTGCCCTAGAGAGAGGGTCAGTTACTCAGCTTGTATCCTTATTTCATGCATACAAAGCCCACATTTCACTGTGGATCTCGTGCTCGTATGGCCATTTCAAAGACATGAAGTTACTCTTTTGATACATAAACACTGTATGTTTATGGTGGGCCAATTAAAAAGGGAGCCCCCACAGTAGATTAAAGTGTAAGAGAAGAAGGGGGACAAGAAAGAGTAGTCCTAAACAAGATATTGAATTGGCAATATCAAGGATCATCATGACCCAAAACACCTCCATGTTCTCGCAATTAACCTCTTTTTTTCCTCCCTCTTATGGCAACCTGCATTTAATGCTTCCATTATCAAGCTCTTCATACCTATTATTAACATTATCTATAAATATACATAGCATCCTCTACCCTCTCCTAAACTTATTTCCCACGGTTTACAAACCCTAGAGATCGATCCACCGATTATTATCTTTTGTGTTTAAAATCATTAGTAACACTTTATATATACCTTAGCTTGAAAATCAATCTAGTACGTACATACGTACAAATCTTCCATCATGTCTATTATTGTTGCTATTTTTATGGTCTCGTTGTTCGTCTCGATGCATGAATGTAATGCGAGACACACTCCTGGTCTTGGAATCAACAAGAACAACAAGGTATGTAGTTTGTACTACTCGATAATGTAATGTAATATGTATATATTCCGAGCTAGCTAGCTAGGCATTGTGCCGGCCTCTAACTATTCTATTGCATTATGCAATGTCTTCTTCCACTGTGAACATTTTTGGGGTTCATTTGCATGCGCATATGATAACGTAATTCTTGCTGCATGCATGCAATGTTACAGGATGTCGCAATTCGAAAACCACAACAAGAACAAGAAATTGATACTAAGTTGCTTTTTACATTATCTGAAAACACACATGAAACATTTTCAGGTATGTTACAACATAGAACGCGGATAATTATAAGTTTTCATCATGAATTTTATCAACATTTCTTATGTTATAATGTTAATAAGATATATAATAACATCGATCCGAATCATGACCTTTCGGAGTCTATATATAACAATAATATTAGTTTAACTAATAAGTACTAACTTTATATTATCGCAGGAGGCGAGAGCAAACCGGTAGTGATTACGTTGGCTGGAAGTCCAAGTCCGACAAGAATGCAGGTTACATACATAACTGAGAGCATTTTACGTTTAAACAGACCAAATTGTTTCTTAATTACTAGCTAGGATGATAATTTTCTCAATTACGAAGTTTTAACTTTCGTTCACATACGCACACTACTTGAGTGACTTGACGTCCCATGCCACTCGTAACTACGCGGGTCTGGGCCACACCCGTAAGGAGAAGAGAGAGTCCACTTGATAAGTCCAAGGAGGTTCCATCCTAAAACCAATTGGCAATAGGAGGAGTAACTCCTTTGTTTATAAGGTAGACAAATCTCTTCTCTTTTTCCAATGTGGGACACTCATATGTGGAGTATTTTGGGTACACTTTAACAGTACTATAATACTAACTCCATTTCACCGAAAAATTAACGTAAATTAACAATAATGACCAAGAAGCGTACTTACATACTGAGTACTGACTCCATTATTATGTGTACCTGTAGGGTTTGGAAAGAAGAGAACGATCAATCATAGAATCTGATACACATATGAATGAGGAGGCTGCTAAGGCAAACGAAGATGAACCTGTGGAAGACGTCGTCGTAACGGATTATGTTACGCCTCATAGGAAATCTCCTATCCATAACCATCACTAATTAAGACGTCATCAATGTAATTTCTCAATTTTCCGATGATTTGATTTACATGTGATGAACGTATATATATATATATATATATATATGTATGAGAATATTTTCCTACTTTTGTAATGTTATATATATGTATGAGATTGCGATGGTCAATGACGATCATGTTTAATATCTAAGATTTTACTTTCAACTTCTCGATCCAATTATAACACCAACAACGTTTATAGAGATAAGACTTGCATAATCAATCCCTGCGTTATTTTTAAGCTCATAGTTTTGATTATTTTTTCAGTTATTACTAGCTCACGAGACGGAAACACAGGTGACAGGTGTATTAAATTCGAATGGTATTGTTACAGTGTAACACCCAATATCTCGTCATTTTAAAGTTAAACACGTATGTATGTACACCGTATGTTAGAAGAGTTGTGTTATGTTGTGAAAACTTAAAACGACAGTGTCTGATCAAGTGCATGCTAGGCCATGATTGCCAAGTATGGTGCTTGATTCTTCTTTTAACATAATAGAGAGGGCCGGGGGGGCAGATATCTGTTGCTCATAACTGAAATATCAGTTAAGTTCAACTACCATGTTTTCTATAACTATAAAACTGGTGAAATTTTGGCTAATAGGTCCAAAATCAAAATTATCATGTAATCAATGATCATAGTGAAAAAAAAGGCCTCGTTTTTCTGTCTATTAGTTCTTGTGTACATAACGCCTTTTTTGCCTCATAATGCTGACTTAATCAGATGTTGAATAAAATCCGATGATCAACCTAAAAATATTCAAAGGATAAATCGCGCGATTTAATGCGTGGGTCTTTGTATCTCCATTACTGGGCCGGGCTACACTTCATGGGCTGGGTACTTGGGTTCCTTCACTTATCCCAGCCCACGAAGCCACAACCCGCCTCAAAATCATAATATCATACAGATTAAATTAATATGGCGATCCAAAAAAAAAAAATGGTTTCCAGTTCCGAACCACGGTTCAGCTAAAAGGACAATACGGTAAGGCAAACGAGACACATCTAGGACAAAATGTTGTACCCAGTCCACCTTAAAACACCATGTGAGCCAAATCGAAATCATGGGACATGAAAGATCCAAATGAACAACAACATGAGACATCATGGTCCAATCAGGTGGAGTATTTAATAGCAGAGGCTGATTTCACCAGCAAAAAACCCGTAGGTAAGACAATGAATGAATTAATACGAGCTATCTATAGTTTGTTGAAGCTCGATTACTTGTTTTATGGTGCCTAGCTCCAATTACAAGCGTTAGCATGATGCGTGTCTAGCTAAGATATCAAGCAGTGCTACAAGTGAAAACAAAGGGCTTTGTAAACTCTATGAATTCTGATGTCCTAATTCCCATCTTCAAGTACACCTCGCCTCCTCCCAACCAAAAGTAATCAGGAGAAAGCTTCACAATAGCTTCATCCAGTATAACCTGGTGCCATGGAAAAGGAACAATCAAACAAACGTTTCTCAAAAAAGAAAAAGAAAAGAGAGAGAGAGAGAGAGAGAGAGAGAGAGAGAGAGAGAGAGAGAGATGTGACTAATGTCAGAAACATTAAAAACGGTGAACAATCAAAGAATCTATGTCAGATATTGCTAGCAACAATCTGATGTTAAATTGGTATTCAAACTATGTCCCACACTCCCTCATATGATGAGCCCCAGACAAGTTACTAAGATAAACTGAACGGCATTCACTGGTTACAGAGAAGCAGAGTGTCCGACTATGTGGTGAACCTCTTCCCTTTCTTCGGCAAATGGATCTCCTCTTCAGTACATTTAAACAGAGAATGCTAGTGCAACGACACTCAAATTTTAGATTTTCACCAAACAGCGTAAGAAAGTTACGCACAGAAAGATTTTGTATGCACTCAGATTAAGGTGTCACCATTGCCTTACTCTCCCTGCTTGGACTTTCTCACTTCTGTTTCTGGCATGCGTTCTCTCCTCTCTCCTAAAAATGTGATCCACCCGCCCACTTGTTACTTTTCCGATCTTCTTTCTCCTAAATTCCTTATTCCTTGTGCAAACGGGAGTAGAAGGTTTATATTGAGATGGAGAATAAACAACATGCCCAATTTCTTTGTGGATGAACCAAAGGGGTCTCAATAGTCTAACATGCCGCCTACATTAGTCTTTAAAGACGCCCACAAAAAAGACCCATGCAGGACACACCCACTGCCCCTCACGTTGTGTAGATGCCAAAGAAAATAAGCAACCTCATAATGAACATTGGTAGGCCTACAGGCTACAGCGTTATTACTTATAATATCACAAGTATCCTCCAAAACTCATCAAAAACAAAACTGAAACTTCAAAAGCTCCAGTCGCCTACCTAGCATTCAACTCTAAGGTGGGTGGAAGGTCTAACTTGTGCGGCCCAATCAGGTACTGCAGGTCCGATTGCAAGACAAAAGAAAGACCAGGGCACCATTGGTAATAATATACCCATATAATTGACTAAACAACCACAAACAGGATGACAAATTAGATAGCTAGGCCAGACCAACTATACTCCTGGAATAATCTGTTGCTGTATTCATCAGCAGGAAAAAGCTAAACCACATGCAAATATAACAAATCGGCCAGCATTCTAATTCTGCTCATCTAGGGTCAACCACTTTGTAATGATAACGATTTTGCTTCCGTAACATATACATACATTGTTCCTAAGTGGGTAGAGCCAATAATACACAGCAGATTCATATGCAAAAGATATATTTTACTGGCCTACAAAATCGTGATATAACTATGATTGGTTCATTAAGGTAGAAGGTTCTGGGGGACTATCACTTCAAAACTAAATGATTCGAGAATAACAATCCAGACGGTTGAGCAGATGTATACTTACTGGTATATCAGTCTTCATCCCAATACATGTAACAGCGTTGTGCCCAAATCCAGTCAAGTTGTTTGATATCTCCTCCGGAGCAAGCCGCACTAGCAAAACATACAAAAGTTAGACACTGATCACTAAAGTTGTCAAGGAGCATCACAAGTCAAGTTCAAGATATTTTTATCTCAGTTATTATCATCCAAGTTCTTTTTTCCACCCCCGCCCCCTTAGTGGATGGGTGGGGGGTTGGCTCAGTTAGAGAAGCGATGAACCCCTCTTAGTTCTAGGTTTAACGGGCGATTCACGATTGAGCCTTTTAATGAGTGGCACAATTTGCAGCATGGCCTGGAAGCGTATTGCTGGAGGGGTAGGGGTTACTTAGTGCGCACCCAATCTAGCAGTGTATCCCTGTGGGTTTCACACATCATCCTGCTCTAGGATGATGGAAGGCTCAATTAGTAGTGCTTTCTGAAGCGACTTAACCCAAAAGATGAATCATGTATAGTATAAAACCAAAAGTTTTTCTACAAGTTTTTCTGTAAGCACTCTGATTACTTCAGTGGTATACAGTGAACATCCATCTGGTCGCAATGAATCCGTTCAATTTTCCTTTTCCTGATTGTGAAATGAAGACCACTAAAAAAGGCTGGAAGAAGCATGAAGGAGCTCTGATTATTCAATAGGCAGTCATTAGATTGGAACAACTATTTAAACAAAGGAGCCTCAACATAAAATATCTACTAGACTTGGCAAGTCCAAAAGACTTAAACCTTTCGTGAGAGAGACTATGTATACAGACTTCACTCACAGTTGAATTTCTTTTTAGGTACTTCGCCATCATTAACTGCATACAGGTAGTTCTTCACCATGTCTGCACTGAATCTTGCTGTATACTGAGAAACACACCAAACATCAGTATTGAACTAGCTATGTAGAATACACCACAAGATATAGAATCCACCAGGATAGTAGAGACAAGAACCTGGACAACAACAACATAATACTTCGAATTATTCCGGTTGCTGCAATCAACAATATGCGATTGGGCTTGTGTATTGACCTGAAGCAAAAGACAAAATACAAAATACAGAATTACATATGATTGCAGCTGAGGTTCACGAAGAAATACAAAGCCAGTGGAAAAGTATCCTGATAGTCAAAGCCAGCTCCAAATTCTACTTGTGGGTCTATAATTTGGGACATTGGAACATGCTCCTTTCTAACATATTTAAGAATTTTGAATCACTACATTATGACATGCTAGAATAACTTTATTAGTATTTGTGCTATTGGTCCTAGCTGTGTTAAATTTGCAAAGATTCAGAATGACCACTATCGTTGAAGGTCGGTCTGATTATGCATGGCAAGAGAGACCAGTTCACATAAGCTCAGGTATGGTCAAAATGGTGAGAGACAGAGAGTAAAAAGATGTCAGTGGAGGAAAGTAAATGCCATCTGATTAATATTTAGGTAGAACACACTGAAAAAATTCCAAGTAATCAGGACTCTCATGGACGCGACATGCCAAGGAACCACAGAGCAAATATCACAAAGGAGAAGCCAACATCATTGCTCAACCCCAACCCTTTGTTACACAATGCTAGTTGGCAAGCAGATAAATAACCAATGAAGAAATAAGAAAGTCAGCGGGCGTCAGCCCTTACCCACATATTTTCAAACGATAGAAGACTTACATAGAAAAACAAAGCACGGATAATGGCCTTTATATCAGATTCATAGGTTAAAAGACTGCATTTTCAATAATTGATATGATTTTAATTACAAAGCATTTTCCCCAATTTGACAGGTCACCTTGTTCCGCCATAGGTAGGAGCAGGGGTAATGTTGTTGTTGTTGACAGATCGCTTTTGGCTGAAAGTTTGCTTAAAAAATCATGTCGGGGAAGAGAAGGCTACACCAATTCCATTTTCAGCCCATCTAACTGGGCAAGGAGAGGGTAATCAGGTAAGGTAAGAGGACAACGAACATACAATACATCTGGTGTCGATTTGGAATTTTAGAAACTCGAAAGGCAGTACACTAGATCTTATGTCGTATCTAATGTCAGGAGCCAACAACTCTTTAATTCAAATTAAATAATGACAGGGAACTGCCAAATTTCACATAAAGGTAGCTAATTGATTGACGTAAGGTCGACAATTGATTAGTGTTCAGAGGACATAGAATGTAAAGGCGAGATCACGAGGAAGTGAATAACTGGCAGCTTGTACTGGTATATGATCACCACAAACCATTTCCAAGTGCCCTTATAAACTACAGCGGCCAAAAGAGTATGAAATTGAGTACAATGCAGCAAAACGGTTCCTTTTTTTTTAGATACTGATGAAGAAACAACAAAATAACAGTGCTGCAACTTATGCTATCAAACCTAATCTCTCAACACTATAGTCATCTTAACGACTACCAACAACTTATGGACATAGAGCTTAGGTGCTTGCAACTGCAAAGAGGTGAGGAATCCTGGATGGACCTACCTCCACAAACCGAGTTTTGATCACATTTTGATGCAAGGAAACGGCCATGTACCGAAAGGTGGAAGCTTCTTAACTAGAGAATTTCTCTGAATCATCCAAAGCAACATTTGGCCGAACGATATTAATCTTTTTTTTTTTTTAACAACGATAAACCTATACAAGTTCTAGTGGCCGAAACACCTTCAACGATGTTAATATTTTCAAAAGGCTATGTGTACTAGTCCATATTAGGATCGCCTCAATCCCGGCATCTAACCTGCAATATCTATCACCTAAATCCATACTACCCTCTACTTTTCGGATTTCCCCCTACATTGCATTTCACGCAACCTACTGAATCCCTCAAAATCAGAGCTTACAAGTTACAAACCAACAACACAATCATCCCATCACTAACCAAATCACCAACCCAAACTCACAAGTTCTCTATGTTATGTGGAATATTCGACACGCAATCCACGAAAAAAACATCCTAAATCAAGTCATTTGAAATCAAAATTCAAACTTCTCACATTACCACCAGACCAAATTCAACTAGTGATAAACACGCAATCGTATCACCGTCAATTAAAGCACAACAACGGCATTCGACCAATTCCATAACATTTATCAAGCATCTACACGAACTAAATTAATGCCCTATCATGCAAATTTACCGCCGTAAAATTCATAATCGTACTCAATTTTCCTAATCTTCTTATTTTTACCGGTTCAAATCAAATAATACATGAAAATCATACAATTATCATACAATAAAGTTATAATATTACCCCCAAATTTGACTGAAAAATAAATTAACGAGGAAAGTCGTACCAATACGATGGATTTACAGAGGTGGTGAACGGAGGCGGCGCCGAGGAGGTCTCGCCGGACTTCAAGCGGACGGTCGTAATAATCGGTGGCGACGACCTTGAAGGAAAAGTCGGCGACGCCGTTTGAACGGAGGATGTCGGAGAGGCGTTCTGCGGTGGCGTCATCGGCTGCGGTGGCGGAGGCGGCGGAGGAGAGAGAATTGGGTTGGTTAGTTGTAGGAGGAGAAAGAGCGAGCTCGAGGAGTGATATTCTTTCCAATATTTTAGTTTGAAGTTTTGTTAACTCCTCCATCGCCTCCTCCATTTCTCTCTCTCTCACTCAGCAGCGTATCTGTCACGATTTTGGTACAAGCAGACACTGAGACACGTACAAGGAGAAAGTTTGGAACGCGAGTGGACTTTTATGGTAGCGGTCTAGCAGACCGGTGTGCAATGTGATGAATTGGGCTGAACTGAAGTGAACTCGCTACAAAAAGTTTGTGGCTTACTAGTTTCTACATTAGGTCTTGATCGAAAATACCGAGTATGTGTTTATAACTTTATATATTTTCGTTCTTAATCTTAACCAAGTGGATGATCGGGGTGAACCGACTTGGGGAAGAGGATGTTTGATAAGTCTAGGTGGTTTGGTGTAACACGTGATAGGTAAGGTCGTGAACATATACATTTATGATAGTGAGGCTCTGACATTATATAAAATAATCATTTCAATCAAAAGTTTGAGTGGTGGTTTGATTGAGATGATTGGACCTAAAACAATCGTTTTGTACCTTAGTAACCTTACCATTTACAATGAACATACTTGAACAATATATCACATACAATGATATAAATATCACAAAGTTTCATCCACCACGTGCCCTCACCCGAATAATTCAGTGAAGCTTAGACCAATAGATCGCGAAATTGCCAAACCGGTATCATCAAGAGTTCATCTGTTCGTGTACATAAGTGAAAATTGTTCACAATGGTCACATAAACCATTTCTGTATAACAAAACGGAACAAACATTCTTGAATGAGTCCGATAGTGCATATAGCATAATGAAAAGGAATATTTGGCATATATGATGAGATTCTATAGGGGAATCGTATTCTTGAATGAATATATTTGGTTTAGAGCAAGTTGGAGTGGATGTCGGAATTGGAACATCGATTTGTTACAAATATGCAAGATGTATGTCCCACGTACACTTTCAATGGTTCTATTTGGCCAAGCTAAGTGATAGTAATAATAGAAGAAAAAAAATTGTAATGGCAACACTTCTCTTTGATTGTTACATTAAGACCCTCTCTAATTTGGAATTAGTGATCAAACATTTTGATAAAGTGTCACATTGAATTTTACCATTTCAAGCTATTAATAACAAACTAATAAAAAGCATATGAACTTATGAAGTGATCAAATACTTGTATTTTTGACAAATCAAAATGAATTTTTTATCTAAAAGAAAAATAATTTGTTGAAAATGTCGGAAGATTAATATAATGTGTAATATTCTTTCATTGTGCCCTATTATGTAAATTGAAAAGAAAAAGTCATCAACCAATGCCATCTCGTTGAAAAGTGCCAGCCCAACACTCATGGGTCACGACACACGATTTTGTCATTTTGACCAACTACTAACTGAAAGAAAAAAGAAAAAACCGCCCACTGTATCTATGGGCCTAACACTTGACATGGAACATAATCCCCCCTGGACTACATGACCAAGATATATGGGGTATTGTCCGTATTGACGAGTCAACATATAGATAAAATTTTTGATTACTTTTCCCCTTTCCCACTATTCCATTTTTTATTTTTATTTTTACAACGTCTAAAAGCACTATTCCATTTCAATCACTATAAATTCTCCTCTTGTTACCCACAAAACTACAAATCGCACCACAACAATTATTCGAATAACTTACTACATAAACACCTAAAACGCAAAAATACATAAGTATGATTCCGACTCGATCGCAAAAAATTTCGATTTTTCAGTTAATTATACGTCTTGTTATTAACGGTTTACCATCATACATTCATACGTACTAAGTTACTCACCACTCACGTAGTCACGATTGTCACGAAGGCGCTTTTCTTTTCACCCGCTCCTATTGAAACACAAACACCATGGCAATGCCGAAGATACCCTCAGGCAATGCCCTAAGCGGCTTAAACATAGCCAGCGCGTTCTTCGCGCCAATCCAACAAGCTGAGCCACCCACCCCAACAAAGCACCATTTGAAAATCTCCATCATCGGCACCGGCAACGTCGGCATGGCGATCGCGCAGACGCTTCTGACACAAGCTTTAGCCGACGAGCTGGTCCTAGTGGATGCGCTCCCGGACAAGCTCCGTGGCGAAATGCTGGACCTCCAACACGCCGCTGCTTTCCTCCCCCGGACCAATATCGTTGCGTCCACCGACTACTCCGTCACGGCGAACTCGGACCTGTGCATTGTCACCGCCGGTGCGCGCCAAATTGCGCAGGAGTCAAGGTTGAATTTGCTGCAGAGGAATGTTAACTTGTTCAAGAAGATTATTTCTCCTTTGGCTAAGTATTCCCCTGGGTGTATACTTGTCATCGTTTCTAACCCGGTTGATGTGTTGACTTATATTGCTTGGAAGTTATCCGGGTTTCCTTCTAATCGGGTTATCGGGTCGGGTACTAATCTCGATTCCTCCCGGTTTCGGTTCCTTATTGCTGATCATCTTGATGTCAATGCCCAGGATGTCCAGGTAAATACGTAAATCAACTCATCATACAACTTGTTCAATATAATTTGCTGTTCAAATAATATGTCATGATTTAATCGTTCACTATGTTAAATGTCGTAAATTTAGTAACACAAATTGATAATGTTACCGTTAGGACTACTTCATGTTATTAAACTACCAATAATGTTAGGGAGTATGTCCTCGTTTCAATTTCTCCTTTTACTCACCGTGTCATTAGTCTTGTCCAACGTCTACAATATATTTACGTATTAATTATACATGTTACCCTCTATACGTTATTTATGTGAAACGAGTATATGCTAAAAATGTTAGTGATGTCTACTCTAGGCATACATAATTGGAGAACACGGAGACAGCTCGGTGGCATTATGGTCAAGCATAAGCATAGCAGGGGTGCCAATCCTAAACTTCTTAGAGAAGCGTCATATTCCGTACGATAAACAAACCTTAGTCAACATTCATGAGGAAGTCATCAACTGCGCCTACGAGGTGATCAAGCTCAAGGGCTATACCTCTTGGGCCGTCGGCTATTCAGTTGGGAACTTGGCTCATTCTATACTCCGGAACCAGAGGAGTATCCACCCGGTCTCGGTCATAGCCAAGGGGTTCCACGGTATTGATGGCGGGGACGTGTTCCTGAGCTTGCCTGCCCAGCTTGGGAGAGGTGGCGTTATAGGGGTCATCAATGTGCCTATTACTGAAGAGGAGGCTCAACAGCTTAGGGAAAGTGCTACAACTATCCTAGAACTTCAGCAACAGCTTGGTGTTTGAACACTTTAATTTATCACCTATATATACATCAATCTACTGTGTATGTATTTGCATTGTGTTACCAAATCATGTTAATTTTTCACTATTTGCTTCCATTAAAACTTATGTCGTTGCTGTAGTGGTAGCCGTGTGTATATGAAGTGATCAATTACTTGTAATTAATGACAATACAATATAAAGTTTGACACTACTCATACGAGTACATGATTGAGACTTGAGAGGGACTATAAACGCTTTTGTCGCAACACATGAATCCTATAACGCCTTTAGCTTAGTTTACAATATTTTACCTTTAATGAGAATGCATTAGTGAAAAATGTCATAGAATACGCATGTACCGTCAGTCATCCCTCTCAATTGTAATTCAGACGACTATATTTTTAGCTAGGTTGGAGTAGGCGAGTAGCCCTGTAAACTTGTAAAGAGTTGATTATTTTACCTTTTCGTAATGTAAAATCGTAAACCGAAAAGAAAGTCACCAGCCAATGCGAACTGCCTCTCTCGTTGAAAAGTGCCAGCCCAACGCTGATGGGTCACGATCTTTGCCATTTTGACCAACTATAAACTGGACAAAACTGCCCATTATGCCTGTGGGCCTAATTACTTGAAATAGAATATGAATCGCCCCTGGTAAGCGGTATTATACTGATATTAGTGGTAACGTGGTATGGGACAACTGGACAAGTTAATAAAGAATTATTATTTTATCATTTAAATTTCTTATCCCCATTTCCACCATCTAATTTCTTTCTCTATAAATTCTACGACTGCGTTTTTGTAACCCAAGTCTAGACACAAATTCAAAACACATTTATATACGTCTAACTATATCACGACCTGAATCATAAACACACTTTTTTGTTTATATATATATATCTTCTTATTGACGGTTGACCATCATATCCATTTGTCCATTACTCCATTACCCGACTTACATTCACACAAGCTTTCACCCACTCTTCTTGAAAGTTCAAACACAAATACTATGGCAATGCCGAAAATACCCTCAGGCAGCTCCCTAAGCGGCTTAGACATAGCCAGTGCGTTCTTCGCGCCGATCCAACAAGCCGAGCCACCCACTCCAACAAAGCACCACCTGAAAATCTCCATCATCGGCACCGGCAACGTCGGCATGGCGATCGCGCAGACTCTTCTCACACAAGATTTAGCCGACGAGCTGGTCTTAGTCGACGCGCTCCCGGACAAGCTCCGCGGCGAAATGCTGGACCTCCAACACGCCGCTGCTTTCCTCCCCCGGACCAAGATCGTTGCATCCACCGACTACGCCGTCACGGCGAACTCGGACCTCTGCATCGTCACCGCCGGTGCGCGCCAAATCGCGGAGGAGTCAAGGTTGAACTTGCTGCAGAGGAATGTTAACTTGTTCAAGAAGATTATTCCTCCTTTGGCTAAGTACTCTCCCGGGTGTATACTTATCATCGTTTCTAACCCGGTTGACGTGTTGACTTATATTGCTTGGAAGTTGTCCGGGTTTCCTTCGAATCGGGTTATGGGGTCGGGCACTAATCTTGATTCTTCCCGGTTCCGGTTCCTTATTGCTGATCATCTTGATGTCAATGCCCAGGATATCCAGGTACGTAAATTTACTCATCATACAACTTGGTTCAATTATTTGATGTTCAAACAGTAAATCATGATTTAATTGTTCACTATGTTAGATAGTTAGATGCTAAGTCTTCGTATATCGAATTAAAAAGTCGTTATTTTTCGACTTATCTACCTTTAAACAATCGACCAAAAGAAGTGCAAATGTTAATTACAAATAGTAAGTTTCAGCCTCTGTTTGTACTAGATGTAGCATGTATCGACCAAAAATGTGAACTCGTTATTAACCCAGTTGGTGATACTTAGGATCGTCCTTAAGTATATACCGTGATCCACTTGGTCATTTGTGAAAAATAATTCAAAATTAACGTAATGGAAACGGAAATGACATTATGAGATGATGACACCTTTTCTTGATACGTCTAAGAAAGTTGATACAATGACTTTAGATTTAAGGGAATTATTTTTATTCAAGATCTAAACTAACAATCATCTGCCAATAGGCCCGAAACTATACGCCCAATTTGATTAATTGTTAATGTTCGTATGACCAAGAACTCAAGTAATTAAATTTTGATGTCGACATAGTGTGAGTGGAAATGTGGAATAATGCTACGTTGCTAGCAACTTCACTCACGTAAGAATCTTAAGCGACTTGTTATATTTGGTAGCAATATGTACAACAAGTTGGTCATGTCTTCTTGAAGTAGTAGACTAGTAATACTCCGTAATAGTCTAAGGGGGTCTTTGGTTCATCATTTTTTGGGGGATTGGAAACGGATTGGATTACCAATCCGTTACATTGTGTTTGTTTTCAGATTTTTTGTTTTCTAATTTTTTTCCACTCTCATTCTAATCCCTCAAAATGAATCCCACCTAAAAACTAAGGTTACAAAATTGAATCCCCCTTAATCAATTTATCTCTCCTCCCTTCCTCTCTCTCTCCTCCCACACAACAACCCCACTCCTCACTGGACCACCACAAGCCACCGCCGGAGATACACCCGCCGCCACCCCTTCCTCCGGCGACACCACCCTCCGGCCGGTTTTGCTCTGGCGAGTTCACCGGCGACCACGCCGGCGACCCTAAACCCCCCCACCGCCCTCTATCTCGCGTTTTCTCTCTCCTCTTTTCTTCCTCTTCCTCTTCCTCCTCCTACCACCCCGACGACGACCAACAACCCCCACCCTAGCATCGCCTCCTCCGCACACAACCCCGACGTGACCCCACCCCCACCGTCCTTACCACCTAGGTAAAAAAAAAACGAAAAATTGAATTTTAAAAACTAGATCTACAAAATTTAAAATGAAATTTAGGAAAACTAATTGCACAACTATATTGAGTATTTAATGTTGGTTAATTTGGTGGAGATTCATGTCGGAGAAGTGGTGGTTGGTGGTAGTCAACGCCGGCGATGGGTGGTCAAGGGTGTTAGTAGGGGAGGAGAGAGAAAAAATGAAAAGTTATGTAATATCTAAAATGTGAATGGTAAATTACTATTTTACCCCTACTAATGAATTCATTCATCTTTTTAATGGAACCAAACAACTTTAACAAGGAATGATACTTGTATCCATTCCACTCCCTTTCCGTATCCAATATGTTTCCATTCCACTTTCATAAACCAAACGCCCCCTAATAATATCTCCTCTAGTTGAATATGTAAACAATTTAGGATTACCACACAATAGAATGACTTGTTATTATTGATGAATAATAGGCGTTTATATAAGTTACAGTAGTGTGAACTCTAGTATAAACCCTAACCTAAAATAGTATATGAATAATATCGTTTACATAAATAGAATATTTATCTCTTACGATATTATTCCCTACTACAATTACAATATATTTATTATTCTCTAATACGCCCCCGCAATCTAAGCGGTAGGGGGAGACAGAGGCTTTGATTGGAGTCATTGTAATTCGTTGCTTGGACAGTTCGACTTTTGCCATGCCTAATTGGTGTTGAAATGCGGAAGCCAAAGGGGTTATGTGGCTTATTAACTAGTCGTCTGAGCAACACATTCGTAAAAGCAATGAGGGTTAAGTTGATAACTTGATACCATGCATCCTTGCAAATTGTCTCTATTAATAACTTGTATTAGTATGTCGGATAGGATGATTTTGATGCACTTTGGATTGTTTTGAACCTTTTCCGTACACCCCCACCCCTGTGATCAGACCACCCTGCCTCCAATATGTTGCACGTGCTTCTCCACATTCCCATCATCTTCTACTTAAGGTTCATCACTTTCCTATAATCATCGGTACATACACCATTACACCAGGAGTACTAATTTTTAGTTGACCACCATTTTAGATTGTTAGAGCAATATGTTTATCAATCTTTCATTTATTTGAGTTTGAGATCAATTTATTAATCTTTCATGTTTGATGTTGTATTGATTTAATGAATAGCGTACAATCATATGTGCTTGTTTCAACTAATTTTTTCTTTCCAGGGTACATACCATTAGTCTTGTCTACCATTTAAAATTCCGCGACTTCGGTCTTTTTTAGTAAAATCATCACGTACGAATTACAATACGGATCATACTTTATTATATGCGTGTTAATGGTGTTAGCCTCGTTACGTATTAATTATACATGTTGAGTTGTTGACCTCTGCTATACGTTAATCCCGTGAAACGAGTTTATACTAAAAATGTTATCGATGTCTAGGCATACATAATTGGAGAACACGGGGACAGCTCGGTGGCATTGTGGTCAAGCATAAGCATAGGAGGGGTGCCAATCCTAAACTTCTTAGAGAAGCGCCAAATTGCGTACGAGAAACAAACCTTAGTCAACATTCACAAGGAAGTCATCAATTGCGCCTACGAGGTGATCAAGCTGAAGGGTTACACCTCTTGGGCTGTCGGCTATTCAGTTGCGAACCTGGCTAGGTCTATACTCCGGAACCAGAGGAGTGTCCACCCGGTCTCGGTCCTAGCTAAGGGGTTCCATGATATTGATGGCGGGGACGTGTTCCTAAGCTTGCCTGCCCAGCTTGGGAGAGGTGGTGTCATAGGGGTCATCAATGTGCCTATTACTGAAGAGGAGGCTCAACAGCTTAGGAAAAGTGCTACAACCATCCTAGAAGTTCAGCAACAGCTTGGTGTTTGAGCACGTTAATTTGTCACCTATATAATCTAAGCATTGTGTATTTGTCTACGAAATCATGTTAATCTGGACTATTTGCTTCCCTTAGAACTTGTACTTGACATCTACCGATCCCAAAATGTTTTTGAATTAAAGTTATGCCGTTGGTGTTGTGGTAGCCGTTTGTATTTCTTGTCCGAATCTAGCTTCCAGTACCGCAAGCGCCCTCTGAGTATTGTTGTAATAAAATTCGAAAGGCAAAACTCACTTCTTTTCCTACCTTTTCTACGTTGGGCTTGGACTCCCCTCACAAACCTGACCCAAAGTAAAAGAAACGAAGAAATCCACATTATGGAAAACTAGTCCTTATAAAAGACTGCTTCGGTTTTATGTTCACCTTTTGGTTCTTTTAATTTTGAAGTGTCTTGTAAATGATTTAGTTTTGGTTTTGTTCAATACATCTCGACACTTCCGATTTGGTATGATGGATGGATGAGATTTTTTGGGTGTGCGTAATGTGGTGGCGGTTGAGATGTTTTGTCAAAGCAGTACGAGTAATATGGTAGAGAAGTTTGTACGAGGGGGTAGTGCGGTGGAGTAGTATGTATGATGGGGTAGCGCAGTGGAGCAGTTCGCACGAGGGAGCTTTAACCGAGCTTCTCGCGAGTCGGCTCGACTCATTGTCACCCCTTATGGAATAGGATCATCGTGGTTAGAGCTTGGTACGGCCCGACATGATGGCCCGCCCCGCTCAAGGCATGAGGCACCCGGCCCACCCAAGCCCGATTTACCATGCGTGAACTGAGCCCAAGCCCCAAAAAAGAAAACAAAGGAGGGAGAAGTGAAAACAAAAAGGGACCTCAATAAAAAAAGAGTGAAAACAAAAAGAAAGAAATAAAAACGGTTGATGCGCTTGGGTCTGTAGGATCGGACGGTTAATAAGTCTATCCGTGTGAAGGGCCTCCTACCATCCTATTGGTCTATTTCTATTTTCAGGAAAGCACAAAAGCGAAAAGGGGAGGGGATTGCCACGTTAGCGATCCGTGGCTAACCCCAGTAACCAATGGAAATAGAGAAAGGCTACATGTTGGCGATTCGCAACATATCTGAAAAAAAAAAAAAAAATATTTGTGACAGTCCGATTAAGTTGAGGAGCCCTATAAAAGGGCCCTACCAACTCCTACAATACTCGCTTATTCTCTCTCCTTATTAAATTACAATTAATAAAATTAGAATATTCTTTCTCTCACCTTCTTCTCCGATGTATGTGATCAGACTTGGTGATGGCCCGACGGAGCGCTGGAGGAAGGGCACCAGCCAGCTCAAGCCGGCCGTCGCAACCCTTCGTGCTAAGCAACGCGATGTATGCCAGATCACGACGGTAGTCCGGACTAACAAGAAGGAGGCGATGAAGGGCTAGGCAATTCCGCTAGAGAGTGTAGCTGATGCCGAATTCGTTATTGCTGATCAATTCTCGAAGCTGAAGTTTCGGAAGAAGGTGATGGTGGCTCAGACTGTTACAAACCCTTCTTTGAGGAAAGAGATTCTGGCTGCTGCTATCTCCAGAGGTCTCGATATTTTACCCTAGTTCATCACCATCTTTCCTTTTATCTCTTGTGTTCGTGCAAAGTAAGAGAGTCGCCCATTTCGAGCTGCCGTGGAAGTGTCAAAGAAGATCAAGATGGATATCGAAATTGTTGCATTCATGGAGGGTCTCCACTTCCTTCCTTGAGTCCGGTGGGAGGTGGTGGTGTTCGGTGAGCTTCAAGAGGATGGAGATGAAGAGTTTAGAGGGTTAATTGAATAATCAAATTCGCATGACTCATTACTCCTTGACTCAATCTGTAAGGGTTTCATGCTCTTCATTTTTATTTTGGGGTTTGGGGCCATGGCGGATTTTTCATTAGGAGTTACACGTTAGAAACCTTCAAATGGGAAGATTTCTTTAGAATCTCCGGTTGCCGTTCAATAAAAAAAAACATTAAGAACGAAATTAAAAAACGAGACAACTCATTTCATGAGTTCAGATTGAAAAGTAGATTTCTATGCGACCATGTGCTGAAACGGGGTTTATGGTCGACTTGTCATCATGAGTGACGCGTTAGAAACCCTCAAATGGAAGATTTGTTTAGGATCTCAATTTGTCGTTCGATAAATGGAACATCAAGAATCAATTTGTCGTTCGATAAATGGAACATCAAGAATGTAAGAAAACACAAGGCAACTCCTTTAATGGGTTCAGATTGAAAAATAGACCCGTATTCCTATTGTTCCAATTCCATGTCTTTGGCCTCCAAATCCCACCCCTTTATTTTCATCAACCTCATTTCTACACTTTGAAAACAACTACGATTTACTATTACCACCCTTGTTGCCTTAGATGGCGCAATATTCGTACACATTGGGACTGTAATGTAGAAATTCGTACAACTCAAATGTACGAGGTACAAGAATGGAACTTATTTTACTCGGATTTAATTAAATAAATGGTCTTTTTGTAACACCCCGGCTCATCGCCTGAGCCGAGAGTAGTCACCTATGGCAGCTTGCCAGGCCGTGGGCTGACCTCACAGACCAACACGGGTCCTTCCGGTGTACTTTGACCTCACTCGTGCGCACCCTGGGAAACTTCCCAGGAGGTCACCCATCCTGAAATTACTCCCAGTCAAGCAC
>JBBYHQ010000003.1:1201831-1239497 GCA_038382645.1 Spergularia azorica
GGAAAAGGAGTAAATCAAGCTAGACCCAAAAATCATTAATATTTGCAAAATATATACTCTAATTATAATTACATAAATAAGAAATACTAGTCAAAAAGTCGTTCATGATTTCCCTGCATAATTTCCAACGTTTATTGCACATTTTCATCATCCCCAGCACTTCCATGGCTTCCCCTTTTTTTCCTTATTTTTTTGTCACTCCCCCAACCACCATACTCTGTATGTCTTCTCCCACTCGATGCATCCATTTTCTCCTCTCTTAAATCTCATGTGATCAGTTGGAAGAAATGACTGAATATTTTAGTACTTGACATCTAAATAAGATCAATCAGAAGAACATCTACCCTCAAAAAAAAAAAAAAAAAAATCAGAAGAACCTCGAAATAATTCACGACAATACATCATAATCGCCGGAGTCTAGACTCTTGCCGTCGACGTCATCAGATCACCGATCACCGTTTTATAGCTTACTCCCTCCGATGACCAGTCACGGCAACCATTGGCAACAAGTGCACATTAATTCGAAAAAACAATTTTACCAATTTTACTTAATTTTAAATAAATTTTATAGATAGTTTGTCTGATTAAAATTAAAGAACGGTATAGATCAAAGTCTAACATAATCTAAGGTGGAGATGAAATTTGTTATAATACTTTGCGGTAGTTATCGAGAACCTTAAAATTTCTCGAGATGGCCATGAGGGAATAGTGTTTCTTTTAGGTAAATTCATAGGGGAAGAAGTTGTAAAGAGGATAAAGGAGACATAGAAATTAAGGGTATTTTAGGCAAAATAATTAAGATAATAATTTACAATTTAAAAGAATATTAAAAATTTACTAAAAACTAATTACTCTACAAAATCGCGTGTTCATCGTAAAAGGAGATCAAGGTGTAATAGAGAAGCTATGCAGAGGAGCAGATGATTACGAATTTACGATACTTGCATAAAATGTGAGAATTCTTTTTCATTGAGTAAAATTGCAAATGACTCTGGTGTTTTAAAATACATAAATTTATTAAAAAAAATAATTTATGTATTGTGGTGGTTACTCTAGACAAGTACATTGCTCAAACTTATATACTATTTGGGAATGGAAAGTGGAATGTTAATCCCCTCGTAGTAAAAAAAAAACATTTTTTTATGTTGGTTTTGTTTTGATTCTAGTTTTTTAATGGTTGTTATTATTTGTAGTGCCAAATTATACCATGCTCCAAGGAGCACAAGGAGCATGGTGGTTCTCCTCGCAATAGAGGAGTAGGGACCACACTTAAATAAGTTTAAATTATTTTAAGTGTGATCCCTACTCCTCTATTGTGAGGAGGACCACCATGCTCCTTGTGCTCCTTGGAGCATGGTATAAGCATTGATTTGTAGTAATTTTTCTCATGTTGGGCTTATACTTGAATTTCACATGTCATTTGAGGTCTCCACTTATTCCATAGTTTTAAATGGTCCGTGCCTCTTAATCCTGATAATCATCTACGAACCTTTGACTTAAGGAAAAATATATTACAATCAATTTGATCTCTAAGCGAAGTGAAAATAGACTATAAGAGATGTACTTTACCAAATGTATGTAGGTTCAGTATTTGAGTGTAACAATTCAAGTTTCTAGGGTAATGATGTGTAGAGTAACAGAAGTAAGCTCAACTTGAGCTTGAATGTTGTATATAATGTAACTATAACTTTAAGTTTTAAACGATTTATAAAGAATCGAGTTATGTGAGGTGAAATGAAATCAAAAGGGACATAATTGATTTGTCTTTAATGAAACTTTAGTCACAAGTTTCCCACTACACTAGTAGTGTACGTAGTTGCACTGATCTTTTTGTTTCGTAAGTACATTATTTGATTTTAACTTAATTAAAATCTATGGGTGTTGAGTGCGTAACAAGTTAGTTTGAATGAATATAAGTATTAGGTATTTAGGTGTGTCAATCACAAGTCGACCTACCGATCTTTAAGTAGAAACAAAATTTTGGTGTACACAACAAACCAACAATGAAAAAAAAAAAAAAAACAAATTTGATCGAAGTTCGAATTTGGTTAGCCCATGGTTGTAGAACAAAAGAATTGAATTTTAAAATTCAACTTAGAAAGTGTACTTTATGATATCACTTAATTTTGGATCATTATGCTAGGCTAGCATTTTCAAACTTCTACATTATTAAATAGGGTAGAGCTAAATTTTAAAACTTGAAATTGAATTGAATCTTTTGTTTGAGGACCCAACTGAATTGAATTTTAAAATTTCTATAAAATCAAGTTTCCAGTAGTAAAATTATTTCATGTGCATTAAAATCTTATTTAGGCGTAGTAAAATTAACATTAGAAAAAAAGAAAGTGAAAGAACAAAAGGATTTTTCAAATTCAACTATACAACTGTATTCAATGATGTCACTTAGATTATAGACCATTCTTATAGTTATCCCCATACTTGGCTACCATTTTTAAACTTCTATATTATTAAACAGGGTAAAGGTAATTTTGAAAATTAATGAATTTTTTGTTTGAGTACAGAATTGAATTGGCTTTTGAAAAGTTAAGTAAAAACCAACTTCCAGTAGTAAAATTATTTCATGCGCAATAAAATCTTGTTGATGCGTAGTAAAATTGACGTTAAAAAATCTGGAAGCGTAGAATTTTAAAAGTGCAACTGAACGAGTTTCCCGTCCTCAAGTAGCAAAATTAATTTATATGCAGTAAAATTAGCTAATGTGTAGTAAATTCTCATTTATGTATAGTAAAGCTAACGACTACGACATAATTAAAGAGGGTGGAACTAAATTTTTAAAAGTGAAATTAAATTGATTTTTACGTAAAAAAAATATTAGGCACTCTAGAAAAACATTTGGTCATTGATTTAGATTTAACAAAAACAAAAACTAAAAGATAAAAACAAATTAATTTAATTTTACAGAAGAAATAAAAAATGCAATTGAATAGATAAATGTATATAGGGAAAATTCACTTTGACGCGACTATTCCCTAGATTCACGTCAGTAAAATTAATTTCCATGCAGTAAAATTAGCTAATACGTTAAAAAAATTATTTACGTATAGTAAAATCAGTAAATCGACTAATGCTCCATAATTTAGCTTATCAAATCTTCAATGGAAAGTGGAAACGACCCCCACCCGCGTTTCCTCTTAAAAAATGTAGTTTATTCTAAAATCTAGCACTTTAATTTATTTTCAAGTGAATTTTAATTAATCCTAACAATACTCGTTATACACGTCAAAAAAAAATATATATATATATATTTGTTGTAATTGTAATTACAGCTACACCCATGTTTAAGCCTTCATAAATGATAATCCTAAAATTTAGCCCCATGAATAGCCAATAATTTACTCATCATTAATGTATGGAAAATATGTAATTAGTCGTTAAAATTAAATATGTGACCAGATATTTGCAAACTTATTTTCCAAAAGTAAGAGATTTAATGATATTTTTTTTTTTTGAAACGAAGATTTAATGAAGTTATAAGCCAAAAAAAGGGCGTTTTTTTTTTTTTTTTTTTTTACTTTTTTTTTGTTTAGATAAAAATATATTAATAAGAATAACAGTGAAATTGACTAATCTCTAACTAATCTTCTCTGTACGCTTACCTTTCTGACTAATTTTCCATAGTTTCTAATACCCCTCTCCAATGTTTCGTCTCAAGAAATTTGTTTTTTGATAATGCATCCTACAATTTAGCCCCATAATTAGCTAGTTATATTTTTTCACATAAAAAAATTGAGAAACATATACTGTTAGTTTTTTTCGTCAGATAATTTTTTTTTGAGGTAATTTTCGATAGATAATTGATTACATTATAAAAAAAATTATCTATAATTATTTAATTTTATTTCTTCTTGGTATATATCCTTGATTGGAGAGAGATAGGGAAAAGATCCAATTGATTATTCACCTTCCTAATATAATCCTTACTTAACCACTAACCATAGCTAGTTCCTTACCCAAACCAATATAAGCAAGCAAATTGATTTTTACTAACACTAAGCCAATTTTACTACCTATAATGACATGGCAAATTGTAGACAAATTTTTTTTGTCTATAATGTAGACCCCTAGGAGCGTCCATTAAACTATTATTGCACGGAAAGGAACTCTTGGGATTAATGAACAATGAATGTGAATGTTAACATTTCAACAATGTGAATAACTTTTTCTTCTCCAAAGATTTATTAAGATGACAACTACTTAAATCAAGTACGAGATATGGTAATGAATTGAAGTTTATTCTACTTAATTGAATGTTGTTGTGCCGTGTGCTGTGTGCATGACACTAAGCTCGCTACTTTAGCAGTTTAGCATCCTTATCAATGGTCGTCGGTCGACAACTAATGTAAGTTCATGAAGCCACGAACTACTAATTAAAGCTGTGAAACTATTGTAAATCAATAATTCTTCGATTTCATTGAATTGAATAACTGCTGAAACAATTCTTCAAGGGAACTTCGCACACATAATACACCCATATTTACGCATCGAAAATAAAGACTCGCTCCTTATAATTAATTTACATGCCCACACTCGATCTCATACCCTTTATTTGAAGGCCAGGCCAGTCAATCGATCGATATGCAAGCAAGAAAAATGATGTAACAGTTAGTTTACGTATGGTACAGGTATTGCGTTAACTGTGTAAATGGTGACTCAACTTTGCATTTTTTTTTTTAATCAGGGTCTCAACTTTATTTGACCTGAAATTGGTGACTGGAGTAACGCCGTCCATTTCCGTCTTTTCTCTCTCTCAATAATCACTCTTATTTTCTCTCTCTCAATAATCCCTCTTATTTTCTCTCTCTCAATAATCACTCTTATTTTCTCTCTCTCTCTCTCTCTCTCTCTCTCATTCCCGTACCTACCCACTCAGACTCAGCCACTCTGCCTCTCCCACCATCATCACATTCATCATCTTCATGAGCCAATCTTCATCTCCATCAACAATCTTCATTCATCCTTCAATCATTTTTCCCCAAATCATAAATAACTCTCCTCAACCCCCCATCTTTTTTTTCCAATCATCTTCTCAAATGATATTACTGATGGTCTTATGATATTACTCCCCTCTTTTCATATCATTTTAACTCCCCTCTCTTTCTCTCTCCTGATCTTAGCGGCTGAGGTGAGATAATACACAATCACCGCCGAAGATTCCAGAATCTTCTCCCGCCATGGATGTCCCTACCTCATGGGACGCCCTCCCTAAACAGGTCACCTCTTTTTTTGTGTCGGTGATTAATTTGATTTTTTTTTCTAATTATTAAAATTAGGGTTTGTTATTAGAGTTAAAATGTGGGATTGTGGTAGTTTTTTTTTTATCTTGATTTAGTTATTGATGGTTTTTTTTATTAGATTTCGGTTCATAATTTGAATATGAAGGGTTGTGGGTTGTTAAATCAGCTGAATTGTTGGCAAAGTATTGATATTTTGGCAGATCAGAACAAAAGAGGCAAAAAAATCAGATTTTTATTACATGCAGAGAATTTTCTGGGTTTAAAATTTTGGGGTTTTCTGGGTTTTATTTTTAGGTTTTCTCCTTATTGATGATGATGATTTTAATATGTGGTTTTTTTCCGTAATGATTAAACAACAATTTCTAATGGTGATGGGATGAAGATGATGATCGACGAAAGATGAAGATGATGATTATGATGATGGTGCGGAGATGGGTTGATGATGATTATGATAATGGTGATGATGGCGTGGGAGTGTGAGAGAGGAGATGAAATTCTGATTTGGGGAAGAAGACAATGAAGGCATCAAACGTAAATGAGACGGAATGGACGGCCGTTACTCCAGTCACCAATTTCAGGCCAAATAAAGATGAGACCCTGATCTCAAAAAAAATGCATGAGTTGAGTCACCATTTACACACTTAACTCTACCGGTATTTAATACCCCTTCAATAATTACTAGAGAATTACGGTGAAATCACCCGAGTGACACTACATATATCTAGAGATCAGAGGACACGGCAGTTTATTTCTCGGCATACAACGTATATAGTTATTAATTACTATTACGCCACCGCCTATACCAGGGCGGAACACATTTTGGCAAAATGCAATATAAAGGGTGTTACCTATGACTATGAGGCTATGACTTGCTTAGATAAAACGGACACACAACAGAAAACCCGTAATAAAAGAAAAAAAAAAAATCTGCAGTATAGTGTGTAATTAAGGCTTGCATTGTACGTATGTATGTGAATTGAACATGAGAACATACATCTTTAAGTATACATTTGCTTTGCTGAACTGAACCAGAAGAGGAAGGTCGCCGAGAACAGTTGTCTGAGATGCTGCCAACTCCGTTTTCGTTTTTAAGAAGGAACTTAACGGGGAGACCCTTATTATTCGTCAGTAGAAATGATGAGTCTTGACCTACGTACAGAGGACATGAAGTTACTTCGTCTTGGGGCAACGTAGTTATGCCGCTGCTGAGGTCATCAACACCGAGGATGGTGGTGGAAATTAAGGGGTGTTAGGTAGGAATACATCGCCGTCAGTGTCGTAGACAGCAGTGGTGGAGATGACGAGGAGGAGGAGGAGAATGGTGGTTGCTCTGATGAGAGGTAGCTCAACCATTTTCTTTATTTTTTGGTCGTGTTTTGTCTTGGGTCAAAGTATATCGCTAATATAAGGCTCTATTTATATATGAAGTTATGATCTCTTTTTATTATTTTTCCTTTTAATATATACAATTCGACATTCCCCGGCCTATTAGTATTAGCTAATTATATTAGTTAGTTATTTGAATTTTTAGGTGATCGCATTTCATACATCTATACATGCATACCATTGATGTGAGATTGACATTCTGATACGTTTAAAGCTACTTCACGACGGTTTATAGCTACTCCGCCCACGCCAAAACCCGTTGAGGTAATAAAGTAAGGGGTGTTGGGTTGGACACTTGGACTGGGTTGCCATCCGTGTCAACGACAACGGTGGTCGAGGGGTGGGAGAGGAGGACGATGAGGAGGAGAAAGGTTGTTGCTTTGAGAAGATTAAAGTGAGCCATTTTTTCTTCTTCTTTAGATATAGGTCGTGTATGTATGTTTGTGTAGGGTGAAGTATTCAAGGCCAAGCTAATTAATTAAGGCTCCAATTTATAGAACCATTTTTACCAAAAAGTTTAAGTTGAACTCACAACCTCATAAACAATGTGGTTTCTTAATTATTTTATGTGATAGTTCATAGTACCATATCAACCAAGATTTTAATTCGATGGTATATAGAGCCGCCTAATAAACTTTAGGTTAATACGTTAATAGATGGAATTATGGAAATTCTTTTGAGGTCAATAGGCCCCCTCGCGTCAAGTTGTATCAAGCTTACATAATGATCGTAGTTCTTTTGAGGTTTGAGTTTAATTTGATGTTAGCGCTGTATTTTGATAATTTCAGTACTCTTGTAGATGTCGTATGGCTAATTACTATAAACGAATTTCCTTCTTTTCAAAAAAAAAAATATATATATATATATTGTGCAACATTTTTACTAATTTTGGACGATACCATTTCACATATACAATAATGAAAATCTCTCCATGATATTTTAGTTGAAGGCCAGGCTCGCGCTTATTAGCAGTAGTTGCCACTTTATTCTTTTACTACGCAATTGTTTTTCAAGCTTGTCACATTGAAAATTTCATGTCACTAGCTAATTAATTAATACTCCGTAGTCAATTTAATTTTATGTACAGGACGACCGCTGTATGTATATACTTTTGTATGCAAGTGATCTTCCTTAGCTTTGATTTACTATGATTTGCCAGAGAGACAGAATCAAATAGAGATACGGCAATGATGTTTATTCTATCCTTTATTATCAATATAATAGTCGTCGGTAAACAACTAATGTAAGTTCATGGAGATGGAGCCACGAATTAACTATAACTAGAATACTGGATATTGCCAATTAATCAAGTTTTGGATTTCATTGAATAAACTACTGAAACAATCTTCAACGGAACGTTATTGCGAAATATTGTTCAAACTTCACACACATGATGGGTCGTATGTAATGCTTATCAATTTTTGTTTTGAAGAACGCTATAGATCAGACTTGTACAATTGTACACACCCTGATATTTTGCGGTGATATAAGTTTCTAAAAGCCAGGGAAATCAATAAAATTCATGTTCGGCCTCTTCAGCAATCAGAGTATATATAACTCCGTTTCCTTTGTTGTCCTTTACCTCAGATTCCGTTGACTGCAAGCCTTGTCAGGATCTCGGAGAAACACAGTTAGACCAATATAATTTCGGACATTTATCTCTTAGATGACACGAGACGCAAGATGGTAACAGATTAATAGAAAAATTCCCGGCCTATCAAAAAATGACGAGTCATGACTGCGATTCTGCGAATAACAAAAAAATGGGAGCCTGCCTGATGGTGGTCACTTGCAGATACACAACAGTCTTAGGCCTTGCTTGGTATGCAAGTGATGATTAGGGGGGAATAAATTCATGGGTGAATAAGTAGTGGAGGATTGATTGGAGGGGTAATAATTCCTTGATTTGCAAGCTTGCTATACTAGATAATGATTAGTTGGGTAATCTTTACCTAAGTTTGGTTAGGAGGCAATAAACACTTTACAAAACAACAAAGCTGAACAAAATCAAACGAAACCCCTCAACACATCAATACAAACGCCTCATATTTTCGAAATCAGCATTTTTGATGTACAAAAGGCAAGTTTTTAAACAAATATAATCTTATAATCCAACACATAAATTGAAATCCATAAAACTAAATCAAAAGTTTAATCAAATTTTGGACCAAATTATACGGTAAAAATTTTACAAAAAATTGACCAAAATTTACAACCCATGGCATGATTTGGAAGGGAAATTTCTGAAATTGACACACACCAAAAAAAAAAAAAAAAAAAGAGAAAGAAGAGAAGAACAAGAAGGATAGAGAAGAGAGAAGGAATTACCTGAGAGAAGAAGAAAGAAAGGAAGAACGCAGAAGAAGAAATGAGAGTGCAAATGTGATTAGGGAAGGAAATAATTACCCGGGTAATCATTCCTTGGATAGGTGGGCCGCTAATGTATTAACCCTATCTGGGGGGTAATGATTTCACACCCATAATTTTTCCTTTCCATCCAAACTTACAAATGGGTCTGAAATTGTTACTCCCCTAATTATTCAGGCTCATTCTTCCCAATTCAGGCAGACCTTTAGTGTAACCGTGTAAGTCCAGTTAACAAAGACCAACAGTGGCAGCCCCAGCACATTTTGTGGGGCTGTTGCCTCTCTTTGATCCCATAAGACATGAAAGTGCTGAGATCATTTGTAGAGCTCTCAACTTCGAAGTTTGGGTTAAGATGATGTTGGAAATACAAGTCACTTTTTGATTTGCTCATTGTCATCGGTGAGGAGAGTCGTTTTGTGAGAGTTTTTATACTTCCTTTGGTTGTAGAGGGTAGTGAGCAAAGATAGGGCCTCCCCTCACGCGCGGCGGCTATACTCTCTCATTCTAGGAATATGTGACATTTGATAAATGAGTAGTGGCTGGTTTAACAGGGCAATTAATTCATTTCATTGCAATTTTGCAATTGCAACTACATAACGATAGCGAAGAAGTAAGTTCATGTATATACCGTTTATACATAATTAATAGTCTTAAGATAGCAGAATGCATAACACGAAGGTTTGGATTCTGCGGGAATGAATATGCGGTGTTGTCCTTTTATATTATTGGAAATGTGTGATTTTCATTTGCATGCATATTTTTTTAAAATTAGGTAAAACTCACATACAATAATACTCTTTTAGGCCATAAAATATATAATAGCACTCCTTTAGGCGTATGAATAATGTATGATTGATTGCAAAATGATTGATTTATTAATTATATAAGGTGAAAACGGAAGAATTAATTATATTAAGATTCTTTTGATATTTCTGCTTAATTTGGTAATATATTTTTTTGAAAAATACTAACTGTCCTATTAGTTAATTATAATTTTTTTAAAAATTTCTTTCTACACAATCGTATCCATAATATATTCTACCCGGAATTAAATTAATTTAGGGTATGTATACGGCGTACATGCCATTTTCTTTTTTATAGTTTCCGAATAATGAAAAATGCCGTTTTTCATAAGAAAGAAGCAGAAGATTTTATTCTGCTTTTAAAAATCCAGCCATATATTATGCCAAAATTTCGGCTAGCTTTCTTTTACCTTAATTATTACTGATCATGAGATTCTGTCATATATTATCTAGAATAAAAAAAATTAGATGATTTATGTTAGGAACTAATATAAATTCGGCCATATCTCTTGCCAAAATTTTCGACCATAATTATGTTAAATGTAGGTTATGACGTCATTATTGACATTCATTTGGACTGGTTCTTTCCTTTTTATAGTATGAGTTGTAAAATATGCATGAAGTAATGGTTAGCACACAGGTAATGTGATAAATAAGTAAGTGAGAGGTCAATGGTTCAAATCTTGATAGACACATTGGCGCTGACATGTCGATTGTTTATCAAACTCGTTCCACATCAGCTTTATGGCACGGCTTTATTAAAAGATATAGATAGATAGATAGATAGATCATGGCTACCACCCCGTGTAACCCATTTATATTTACACGACCAATAACAAGATGACACATGTCAATTCAGTTTTGATAAAAATAGGCAAATAAAAATACAATAAATTATTTGAAGATTATTTCACATCAAAAAAAGAAAAAAACATGATTGCAATCTGTAAAATATGATTTTTCATTTACATCTTTAACCTTTTACATTCTCCGATCCTAATTTTTTTCATATCCATTGCTCCCTCTCTTACGTACCTTAGCTTTGTAAATCTTTGTTACTTTTTAAGCTTCTTGGGTAAGGTAGACTTGCCAGCTGTGCTAGCTTTGTACCTTCGCTTTTCCTGACTAACATGCATGCTTTCTTTGAGAATACATAACTTCTCTTTTTGTTTTTTATTTATTTATTTAATTGTAAGTTTTGTCGAACTTTTATTAGGGTCATTCTAACTTTCTCATGTTAGAGGCTCAAGCTCATATGACCTTTAAAATAAATGTTACTTTAGAATGATGTTATAAATTTAAGCGTATGTATTGGATCAGAGTTATTATAAAACTAATATGGTCGGAATGTCAAACCCGATTTTGAAACACTATAATTGAACAAAAATAGAGAAAACGTTTAAGAAAAATAATAGAATAATGCCTTTACTTTAACTTCACATTTTGTAGTTAAGTTTGTGGAGCTAGCTAGAGGCCGAGGGTTACTTAAGGCCCTTTTTGATAGGATTTAATAAAAGCAGTATTCAAATCAGTTCAAAATCATTCAAATCAGATCAGATCAGATTAGAAATGTTCAAATAACTATCAATGTATTTGGTCCATAATTGATACTAATTCGTCGAAATTCCATCAAAATTTCAACACATTCAGATTACAACAGATCAGTTCAGAGTCATTCAAATCAGATCAGATCAGATCAGAATCATTCAGATCAGATCAGTTCAGAAAGATGCAGTCCTATCAAACAGGACCTTAAGGAGCCATAGTTCACAAGAAGACTCTAATTCTGTTTCAGGCATTAAACCGGCTATGCAAACAACTACAAGGGTCCCGTAGAGGGGCTTGTCACCACAAATAGTAGAATAAGGAGATAAGAAGCGGACTTTCAACCTCCAAGTTGGGGGAGTGATAGCTCAATCAAGAGAGCTACCACATTTCATTTTTCATGTATACTAGTTGATTTAAAAATATACGAGTACATATATAGTTCGTTGAGTTAGGACTAAACTAGACTAAAATAGTTTAATAGTGCTATATGAAAGATAAATAGCATACTAATAACATGTATGATAACAATACTTTCACGCAACTAACAAAACTAACCGAACATAAAATTTGAACTTAACCGAATAGGTCGATGGATGAATGGATGATCACTTAAACAATATCTAATTGGACGAAAGGGTAATTGAAATACATGAGTTGAAGTAATTGCTCAGATGCAGTTGGGCTTAAGTTTGCAACTTAATGTATGTTTTTGTGTCCTAAAGGTGTCGGACCAGTGTCCCTCATGTAAAAAACCGGGGTTTGTACCCGAATTAAAGATAAATAAACCGGGGATGTAGCGACTGCGTTCGGCACATGTCCCCCGGTGTCCTTGTCCGACAGCGGACACGCAACTTGGGCGAGGTGTGCATGCTTTGAAGGACCAAATTACGCAGAATACCTATTATGATAGTATAAAATTAAACTAAATATAAAATATTAATTATTAATATTGAGTAAATTTATGAATAAATTAAAAGTAGATATGAGAAAGTTATTTAGCGTCAGAAAAGTAGAGAGTAAAACAAAATAAAGAACAAAGACAGCAAATTTCTTTTAGCAAAATGAATTCTTGAAATTTCCCTGAAAAAACAAAATTTCACAGCTCCTGCCCAAACAATGCTAGGTCAGCGATCCGTGGACGTTGTTATAACAACCGTCGATTTGGAATGTTTACAGCCGTCGATATATATCCACAAAGGCACGATCCGTGTGCTACATTCTCGGCCAATAGGAATCCAACAAATTCCCTATTTAAAGGGCCCACTTTGCTGAATAATTTCCACCCATCTTTTTAATTCTACCTGAAATTACCATTTTCACCCTAACTACGCTTTCATTTAATTTTTTCTGTAACTATGGAAGCTGATGTTGCTGCTGCTGCTCTAGCCGCCGACCCCTTCGCCCTCCGCAGGTGGCGACAGAAGCAGAATGCCCTCGCAACATTCACCGACAAGGTCCAGTTCCATTCACGTTAAATGTCGGTTCTTAAACATGTGGTTAGTGAAACAAAGAAGAATGCGTTGGTAGGAGACTGCTTTGTGGTGTCCGACGTGGATGATTTGTTGTTTCTCGGCGGAGTTTTTAAGGAATACCGGTGGAAGAAGCCTATCAGGCCGGCTAAGGGAACCTCACCGGAGATCAAGAAGGAGATGGAGGCATTGACATCAAGGGAAAGATAAAATACTTGCCTTGAGTTCGTTGGCGGTGGTGTTCTACGGGACGAAGTCAGTGGGGCGATGCGTGAGGAACGTTGTGTGGTGAGCTCCGTCGACCACGTGATTTCCCATGTTATTGGGTTGAATTGCGACGTATGGTAGAACGAGTTGTTACAAATGGTATCTGACTAACCCTGTGATCACGTACTAGGTCAGAGATCATGGTTGATTGTCATCATGAGTGACGCGTTAACAACCCTTAAATGGGAAGATTTCTTTAAAATCTCCATTTGTCGTTCGATAAATGGAACCTCAAGAACCATTAATTCTACGGTGAGACCGTCTCATCGTATGAGACCATTTAATATGTTACTTTTGATAAACTAGCATGTTACTTTTGAAATAGGTTGACTTTGAAAAGTAACCATTACTTTTGAAATGTGTGAGAGGTCTTATCGTATGAAATCGTCTCACATTAAAATTTGGGCTCAAGAACAGCAACACGAGGCAACTCCTTTCATGAGTTCAGATTGGAAAGTAGATCTCTATTCCTATGGTTTTTATTATTTATTCTTATTCCTATCGTTCCAATTCTTTCTATTTGACCTCCAACTCCCACCCACCTCATTTCTAACTTTTGAAAACAATTATGATTTACTATTACCTCATTTATTTACTCTGAAACATTTACTTTTTTTTTTTTACCTTACTTCTATCATGAATGTAAACCCCGCCACTGTCATTAGGTGACGCGAGAAGTAAAGAACACTCACCAGAAGAGATGAAAAAAATGTGCTTTAAGTTGAGACAAATGGTCACTCTCACGACGAAGGTGAGAGAGGCAAAGAGGGCTACTCTACAGCAGAGGTGATGTCTGGTGGTGTTGGTACCCATTTTGTAAATGGGCCAACCCTTAGGAAAGTGCTCCTTGTAAAAGACCCATGTGATATTCTCAAAACCCAAAAAATATTGATCATCAGATCTCGGTATAATGGATATGGTCAGAATTGATTTGGGATGCCTAGATTTATTCCTTGGACTCTTGGCATTTTCTACAAATACCCCCTCATTTGCCGTAATCAAGGAGGATTTCACACACAATATATATTCTCTCTACTTTATTGCTATCTAGTGATAATTATTTTGTGACTACCCAATCTTTTCGTACTCAACTGACTTGAGCGTTGAAGGGGCGTCGCCTGGTGAAATCCAATAAAATAGGGACATCATACTGGGTAGGAGGGAGTATATAAGATTAGATTAGATGCACTGATTGATAAGATACCCTCGGGGCATTTGACCTGGTGTATATGTTGAAGCTATTGTGGTTATTGGTTGGTCTATGTCAAGCTTTGTATTAGCTTGTTCGGGTCAACCCGGTTTTATCATATCATGTTGTGGGTATGAAAACGGGTCCTATAATGCACTGACCCGGGCATAAGTCTGTGGCCCAAAGTATCAGTCTAATAATCCGTCAATTCATAACCAACCCACCAAAACGTCACCGGAAAGAGAGAGAAGGAAAGAAAGAAAAAACAATGACAGGGAGATTGACGAAAGTAGCCTCATCAATTCTCGGCGGAAACGGCGTCGTCGGCCGTTCCGCCGGAACTTCACTCCGTCAGCGCGCCGGCATGGGTCTCCCCGTCGGCAAACATATCGTCCCCGACAAGCCGGTAAAATCTCTCTCCTCTCAATAATCTCCACTTCCTTCAACTTTACGCCTCCAATTTTTTAATTGATTTTTTTTTATTGTGTAGCTTCCGGCGAACGATGAGCTGACGTGGGACAACGGTACGTCATTTCCGGAGCCTTGCATCGATCGGATCGCCGATACTGTCGGAAAGGTAAAGTTGTTCAATCATTTTTCCCCCATTTTTTCGAAATCTTAGGGTTTTGATTTTTGCAATCGATTTGATAGTAATTTGAATCAATGTAGTAGTAATTGACATAGTATTAGTAATGTTGGTGGGATTGTAGTATGAAGCATTGGCTTGGTTGTGCGGAGGATTGAGCTGTTTCGCCGCCCTCGGTTTGGCCGCTGTTTGGAATGATAAGGCGTCTAAGAATCCCTTTGTAAGTCCCCATTTCTCATTGATTTAATCCTGTTGCATTACGCCATTACTCGGTTTCGCCACATTTTGAGTTTGTTTATCTTGTTATTGATGATAGAATTGCGGCATTGTGACTGTTATGTTTGGGGAATTAGATTTCATGAATGGGGTGGCAGTGTGGCACATTATGTTTAGTGTTAGCCGCAATTGTTTGGAGTAATGGTTTTGTCCGTTGTCACTTCTTTCGTTGAAATTTTGCGATGAAGTGTGTTAGGCACTTAATTTTCCGGCATTTGGTTCTTATTGTTAGAGTGTAAATGTTTGATTGATACTTGGGTTAACGATTCTTTATTGGTTCAATAGGATACTTATGTGATTGATCCATATGCGTATCGTCGAGTTTGAAGGAAGAGAGTAGCTCTTGTACTCTAAGAAAATGGAGCAAAAGTATCCTCACTTAT
Organism: Spergularia azorica; assembly: GCA_038382645.1. Lineage (NCBI taxonomy): Eukaryota > Viridiplantae > Streptophyta > Magnoliopsida > Caryophyllales > Caryophyllaceae > Spergularia > Spergularia azorica. Next base: position 1,217,361 of record JBBYHQ010000003.1, read on the forward strand.
CTAATGCGTGGGGTGAATGTTTAATGTGGTTGAGCTTCTACTTAACCAGATATTTTTCAAATTGAGTGTGCTTTATGTTTGTAGATAGTTGTCCAGCTAAGAGTTTCATCCAAATGTCCGATGTTTGCACTAGTCCGATCCTTACCACTAGTTGTTGATTACTTTGAGGAAGCTAGAATGGATAACATGCTACCATACTTCATTAGGCGGAATTGTTGGAACCTCTCTAATTTTCCCAGTTAGTAAAAATATACATATGTTCCAGCTTTAGGATCAAGTTTCACTAGTCGTTTTGGATGGTAGTTTGTAGATGATCAATCCCTGAGATTGTTACCCAGGAAAAATTGCACTTCCATGGTTGTTTTCATGAAAGTTTGCCCATCACATATCTTCACTTATTACAAGTTGTTAGGTGTCTGTAGTTTGGTAAGTTGAAGCCTGTGCAGCAGTTTTTTCTTCCGTCAGTTTGCATTTCGCCAAGGGAAATTATATGTGCTGGCATGTGATGCTATTGTTGAAGTAGGACCCAAAAAAAAAAAAAAATATAAAATCTCTGGCGTGCATTTTTGGGTGCTTTCTGGGATTTATTGGGTTCCTTGCTGAAAGCTCACAGTTGAATCTTACTTTGTGTTCGAAAGTGAAACGTATATATGTCAACTAGCTGGTACTTTATAGGCCTACTAAAAGTCCATGTTGAAATGGGTTGGAGACCTCGAAATTTGTCTTTAACCTTATTTTTGGGACATGTTTAGGCTTTGGGGTATCAAAATTGTTGTGAATATCTTTATGTGATGCTAATAGAGTTTGGGAAGAGCTGGTAATTAGTTTCTTTAAGTGCTGGACTTCATGTTCAATGATGTAACTGATGGACTTGTATATCTAGCAGTTTGGCTTGGGTGGTGCCTTGAATTATTTATTAGTGTTTGAAAATAGTTGAATTTTGGCGCCATTAATGAGAATTTTACTTTGTGTTGGACAGGCACCAAAGATCCTACCATATGACAATTTGAGGGTAGAGCTCGGTGGAGAGCCATAGGTACATCTGCATCAACAAACTGTATGAGAAATGTTATTCGGTTGTCTTTTAATTGTAAGCCCTTGTCCTTTGTGGAGACCTGTGATAGTTGCAATAAGGGATCTGTTTCCAGTTGCTGGGTTTGGTTTTCACTTTTAAGACTCGTTGAGTTATACTTGGCAACATTTGTCTTGTTAAATGATGATATTCTGCTGTATGAATATCAAAATCTGGGATTTTTTGTTGAAAGTTCTGAAGGATGTGAATAAATTTTATGTCTATTGAAGAATTCGTTCCACAGCCTGCCACTTTTACTTTTGTACTTCATTCTCGTTGAAACATTAGCTTGGGCTATGTAATGCACATTTATTCATCTTTTTAGTAGTTTCTCCTTTGGGTGACCTTGTTTGGTTTTCTCTGTAAGTTTTGTAGTTATCTGGGCACTCGGTGGATCTTGCCGTTCTTCATGTCTAACTCACAAATGATATATAGTATGCTTTTACCCGTGAGAATGAGTTTGTTAGTCGACCAGTTTCTTATGTCATGACCTTGGTGTGTTTCTCACGCCTAGTGATGAAAGTGATAGATGTGTGCGGAGAGGACAGTTTGCCTATGTTAGAGCACATATTCAGTACGGAACTGAATCTAGTGTCGTAAACATGTTCTTGTTCTTCTTTTTTTTTTTTTTTTTTTTTTTTTGGTGTGTGTCTCCCTCTTGTTTTCCATATTTTTTTCGTTTGGGTAAGAGCACCATATGGGTCTTAGTTTTAACTTTTAAGCACTCTTATGGTCTTTGTTTGAGTTCTGATTCAACCCTTCTCCCTCTTACTTAGGCTACAGAATATTTCTTAAGATATTAGCTTGGGTATGTTTTGGTGATAGTAGAGGTTAAACAGATTCAATGTGGTGATTGCATTATGAAGGATTGTATATGATTGCATCCTTGAAAACTATGAGTCTAAGAATGTGATACAAGGTGGATAATTTTAAATGATAATTTAGTGTTGATTTCTCTGTTGCTTTTAGCTGTCAGCTGTTGGTAGGAGTTGTAGGATTCTGTAGACTATTTCGTCATTGACTTAATGATATTAGGTTGGTCATGACTTATGAGTCTTATTACCTTCTCAGCTAATTGTCTTATTGAATCTGAATTTGTGTAAAGAGTTGATAAATAGACAATGGTGGCTCATGAAACAACCATTTGTCTTTTAAACCAGTCGTCTGAAATAGTGAAATTTCTATTTGCGTTTGTGTATCGTTGGACAACCTGCTTTTGTGAATGTGCCATGTGCCCACACGGCTGCTAATCTCTTACTCTCCCTTTTTTTTTTTGGGTGCAAGTGCTCTAACTTTTCTGAATTAGGTTTATGTGGAGTTTTGGCCTTTCTTCTCTAACTTGCAATTCTCTGTAGAAATCATGTTTGTGAAACTCTGTCAAAAGAAGCTTTGAAGTAAGCATCTGTTGCATTGCAGTAATATTATTGTATTTCAACTTGTTGATGTGAGAGTAACATATTCATCATTTTCTAAAATTTTCTTGTGATCTTGCATAAAATGAGTTACTGTAAAACGGTGATAAATTGGCTGGGGAAAGTACAGTGCAGAAAAGGGTGTTTACGACAAGGAGAGGGAAAAGAGACGTAGACTGGGAGGAAGTTGTGAGTCACTTTTAACCTTAGGCTTGTAATTAGGGTTTACCCACTACTGTCAAACTCAACAAGTTAGAACCTTGTTTTAGCATGGCTACATAGTTGTTATTTATTTATTTATTTATTTTTTATTTTTCCCTTCTCTATAATTCAGGTGGACATTTGGCGTACTCATGAACATCATGGTAACTGTATGCCTCTATGGTTTCTTGCATTTTGTTTATGGCCAGGTTTTTTTTTTTAACCTGTCAAGGACTACCTCAATACTGTCACCTGGCTTGTGTAACACACATTCAATCATTTAGATAGTGTTTTGGTTTCTGTCATCTTGCTTGCTTTTCCTTGTAATTTCTATACTTTGTTGGGAGACTAGTGAATATAGTCTCTCCATGTTGAACCTAACAATGACAGTTAAGCTTTTACTTCTGACAATCAGTGTGTTATAGGTTTTTTAAGTGCTAGGTTGTCTTTATTTTAAGTCTTGGACTGGATTATAATCTATAAGAAGGCCTAGTAGTGTACAGAACCTAGTACTGAAATGAATCGGCCCAATCGGATGCCATAGACTGATAGCAGTTGTGTGACTTGTGTCATATCACCGAAATAGTTTCATAGCTTGTCTATGGTTATCAGGTTCTGTATGGTGTATGGTTGCTGCATCCTAGGAGGTCGTGTATGATTGTATTTCGAAACAATATTCGAGTTGGATGGCGTGTTTAAGAGATTGTTACTGACTTACTGTTGATATTCTATTGCTTTTAGCTGTCAATTGCTGATAAGAATTTGTTGCTCATGGTTTTGTCATCTGGATGGGACATAACTAAGGGGCTGAACATGCAAGTATCTTAAGGACTAGAATATCAAATTTGGATGGGGAAGGTCTAAACTCTGAGCTACGGGATTGGGAGGTTAGTGAGACAAAAAGTGTCGATTGAATTGAGATAAACTATAAGTGATCCAAAACTTGTATTTGCACTCGTGTTATTAGTCCCTATTACCTTGTCTGTGAATTTGCTTGTTGTTGCCAAAAAATGTTCTAAAGTACTCGATCCAGGTTTGAGAACAAGTACGGTATGGGGTTCTTGGGTACAGAAGGCAGAGGGAGTAAAGACCTGGTGTCTTAATCGTATGCACAGATGTATGTAGGGTTCTGGTACTTTTGTATGTTGTGGTGTTTTAATTAGGGCAATGCAGATGATACAATTTGGACATCCCGGTGATGGGGATGGATGTGCTCATGTGCTTGATAGAGGGGATAAGTGGCATCTTTCATACACGAGGTACGAAGACAGTAGATTGTGAACAGATGCAACATATATGTCTGTTGCAGTAGTGATGAAGAGGTAACAGATTTGTAATGGCTGATTAAGGTTGTGTTTTCGGCCGGCGGGATGGAGAGTAGATTGGTGGGTACAGAGATTGATGTGAGAGATTACCAGTCATAGGATACTGGTGCTTCGAGCAACTATGTATTGGTGGCGATGTGGCATATGCCTAGTTTGGTTACAGCTGCAATAATTGTACACGAGGTCGTGTGAAGTTGCACTATGCAGTAGGATTTTGTACTTAGTCCTTGGAGTGAGAGTAGGGGTTTCTTGTAACAGGAGTGCTGTTGCAATTGCTATGTGAAGGTTGCCGGTCAAACTCGGCTAGCGCCACTGCTGATAATTAGACTGCATTTCGATCCACCTGTCGGCCAATGCTGAGACCTGAGTAGCTCCCTTCACTGTTCCTGGAGTGCCACGCCTTTGCTAGTAATACTGTAATACTCTTTACTGTTTCCTCCCATTGAGAATCAAAGTCAAATGATGGAATGTTTGACTTTGCCTTGTGATAAAGTCATAAAGAGGCGGATGAGGTTGAGAACAGAAATGTAAGGCGCAGAAATGGGTGTGAATGCGGCTGATGAGTACTGCCGCTCTTTTTTTTTTTTTTTTTTTTTTTTTTTTTTTTTTTTTTTAATTTGTGTGTGTGTGTGTGTGTGTGTTGGCAAAGAGAACGCAGTTACTTGAATAGGTTGTTGAAGGTGATGCTTACCCTGGCTAGTGGCTACCCAGTATATGAGTAGAGGTCTGACGTATCTGGGGAGCATGTAAAGTACGGTACTTGCTCGTGATGTCTTGTATGCAACGGCGCAACCCTTTCAGATGTCGGGATGTACGACTTGAGGCTCTATGACGGCTCAGTCGTTCGAGCTTCCACGCTCTCAACATCGAGATCTGAGATCAAACTTCGGATTTTGACTTTTTTTTTTTTTTTTGTGTGGACAGTTACAAAGTGTCTCACGGTAACTACTCCGTACTTAGGATGTTCAAAGTCAACCTGTGAAGTGGCTCAAACTTGGTGAATGGCCTTTCTGAGCTCTGAAAACCGGGAAACAGTGGACTTTGTGGTTCGTTGCCAAACTTTCAGCATTCAGCATATTATAATGTGGGCTTCCATTTCTTTTTACGAACTCACATATATGAAGCCTATAAATAGCCCAACACCTCATTTCTCAATTCTCACCAATACCATCCTCTCTTCACTAGTTCACTCCTGCATGCACACAGACCTCCTTAGTCCTTCAAGAGTCATGGCCTTTAAGAGAACCAACACCGCCACCATCGCCTTGTTCCTGTGTCTTCGTCTTCCTCTCCCTCGTCTCTGCGACAAACCCTTATTACTCTCATGCGACATGCCCTATTGACGTCCTTAAACTAGGGGTGTGCGCCAATGTGCTAAATGGGTTACTTGGGATCACTATCGGTGCTCCTCCAAAGGAACCTTGTTGTAGCCTCATCCGAGGCCTGGTCGATGTTGAAGCTGCCGCTTGTCTTTGCAGTGCCCATAAGGCTAATATTTTGGGCCGCCTTAATATTCCGCTTTCTTTGAGTTTGCTTCTCAATAAATGTGGCTGCAAACTCCCGTCTGGTTTCATTTGCGCTTAAGCATGCAAGCTTATCTTACTTTATGTTGTACTAGCTTCCCTCTTCCTGGATATGCAGGGTGTACTGTAATAAAAAGTGCGGTGTTTCATGATTAGAAATGTTCAACTTTACTAGAGATTTTTCCTTAACTTTTCATGGATGTGTATCAGTGAGAATAAAATGATTAGTAATGCACAACCCGCGTACTAAATGTCGATAACTTTACAACTTAAAAATAGACCAAAATTGATAAACGGTAGCACTGGTTTTCGATATACTCCGTATCTTATACCGTCATATACTTTGGTCGTTGATGAATACTTTACGGAAAACAGCGATTGAGCATGACGGCCCAATGTCATTTACTTCATCTTTAGCCGTGGCCCAAATCGTTAAAAAACCTGCATCACTAAGATTGGGCTTTTTTTTTTAGTTCACACAAATATTGGGCTTGGGCTAAAAGTGTGATGCGAATATGAAATACCTGCTACTTTGGTCTGGAGCTCAAGTTTGACCGGTCTGCCTTCGGAATAACAGTCACATTCCTTCCATCTGCTTAACTTTGCTCAATGCTCATAATACGAGGAGTTGAGAGAAACAAGGTTAGCCTAGTGGTCCCACGGAAATGTGTCGGGTTCAAATTCTCATACCTCACTCCGCAACATTAGTTAGCTACTCAGCTGCTCCTACGTACCGAAAATATAATATAAGGAGTTGAAGTTTCGAATAGAGAAGCCAACCCCAAAATAAGTTGGAATTATTTGAATGATTCGAATTACTCCACAATGATCGCAAAACAGTATTAAACAAAAACAGTTTGGTTACACAAGTCGGCTGAATGAGCTTAACTAGAGAGTCTTGATTGAAGGGACATGATTAGTTTTTTAGACACGTAATTTTAACGGAAAATTCACGTGGTACCCTCGAACTTTGACCGATTGCACATGATACCCAACTTTGCAAGTTTGTGCACATGGTACCCCCGAACTTACTACTTTGTGCCCATGGTACCCAAATAGTAACTTCCATTAGATTTTTCCGTTAAGTGATGATGTGTCGGTTAGTTGTTAGGTAATTAGTTAATTAAATTATAAAATTAATATTTTAATAAAAAAATCAAAAAATTTCTAGAAAAATTGATTTTTTTAAAAAAAAAAAACTGATTTTTCTAGGGGTGTTGTGATCTCAAAGGTACCGCGTGCACAAAGTGGCAACTTGAAGGGTACCATGTGCAAAGATTATGAGTACTTAATAAAAAATAAATTTTTATTGAAAAAAAAAGAGTTTTGGATTTTTTGTTCATGAAATAATTTTTTGGCTTTGTTTTTAAAAGTCAAAATTTTTTATTTTTTAATTGAAAATCAAATTATATAACTTAATTAACAACTTTAATTAACCAATTTACCTAGCAACTAACCAAGACATAATCATTTAACGGAATAATCTAACGGAAGTTACTATTTGGGTACCATGTGCACAAAGTAATAAGTTCAGGGGTACCATGTGCACAAACTTGTCAAATTGGGTACCATGTGCGATCTGTCAAAGTTCGAGGGTACCACGTGAATTTTCCGTAATTTTAACATTCGTACTTATATCTTTTGCATTGTAGCCGCAGTTCTTTAAATTGATGTATTGAATAAATATAGTGTGAATATGTAAATTACTAACCTGTCGATGTATATAATCATTTTTATCTTTTTCTTTTAACGATGATAATTATATTATATCACTATCACTAATATATTAAGAGTGTAATTGTGTAAAGGACGTAAAACATTTGACATAGGGAAATATCACAAAAATGAGATATTTGAAGCTTAAAAAGTCCACCTTGTGCAAATGCGGCTCGTTAAGAACCAAAACTAAAAACTCGTTATGTCAAAAGTTAGAGAAATTAATTGACAAAAACAAAAAATAAGATCAGAGCTGCCTGGTTCTCCTACTGCCCCCTTTTTTCCGTTAATAGCACTACCTGGGCAATCCGTACCAAACCAAGCAAAGTAAACTACGCATGTATAGTCACTCAGTTTTAGTGGTTTAGAGCTACTGAAGAACTCTCGCTAGGGAACCATCCTGTATAGTCAAAGTCCAAGCTGCCAATTGGACTTAAATTCAAGTAAATCAAATTCGCAATTATTTAAATTGAATTTTAATCAAAGGTGATCGAGGTCGACATAGTCGTTTTTGAATAAGGCAACTGACACTTAAGTATCTAGTGCAATAGGTTATGGAACATCACCACCAAAAAAAAAAATAGGTTATGGAACATCAAACGTTCGTCATCTGATTGTATCGTTATATATTCCGTTAATTTGTCTAAATGAACATCAGCGGAATATGTTTTACTATTGTCTTAATTCTTTTTTCTAGTCTCTTCTTTTTGACGGTTTGTAGTGTTAAGTTGCAACCGCTTCCAAGATATTAAATTTTTTTTTTTTGAGATATGTTCAAATTGGTGGTTACATACATACATTGTAGGGAGAGCTACTTTAGTACTTTCACTAATCCAATGACTCCATTTCATTATTAAGGCTTGGACCCTCTGCTATCATTATCGGCCTTATTATTTCCAAAACAAGGAACCATGAGTATTTCACCACAAGTAGTACTATACGTCTATACGAGGGAAGACAAATGACAAATTGATAACATCGATTGTGCACTTATTTCTTGCAAGAAAATCTGAAAATCCAGCTCTAAGGATTGGATTTTAGTAATTAAAGCCATCTTTTCAAAGGCAACCAGCCATTCCCATGCAAAAAGATCATAATCAAGCTTTTTTCATTCCTTTTTTTCTTTTCACTATAAATACCACGCAAAATTAAACTAAATTCACAACCTATCTCTTCCATTGCAAGCAACAAATAATATCAAGCATTGAAGCTTAGACATTATGGCCTCAAAAACTCTAGCATTAAGTTTCTTGCTATGTCTTAACCTTATATTCTTCACTTTGGTTAGCTCCAACTACGTCCCTTGTCCACCACCACCACCAAGTGGCCATGGCGGCCATCACGGTGGTGGGTCTCCTGGAGGTCCTACTACATCACCACCACCAAGTGGCCATGGCGGCGATCATGGTGGTGGGCCTCCTGGAGGTTCTACTACACCAACATCACCGGGAGCACCTGGAGTACAAACACCACCAGCACCATCGAAAGGGGGACAATGCCCGATAAATGTCCTTAAGTTGCAGGTGTGTGGTAATGTGCTCAATGGCTTGCTCAATGTAGTTCTAGGGGCCCCACCAAAGAGTGATTGTTGCTCACTTCTCCAAGGGTTGACTGACCTTGACGCTGCAATCTGCCTATGCACTGCCATCGAGGCTGATGTCTTAGGCATCCATCTTGACGTTCCGGTGTCCTTGAGCGTGTTACTAAACTATTGCGGTAAGGCCGGCGCGCCTTCTGGCTTCCAATGCCCCTCAACACCATCCCCTGCAACACCAACGCCGGCAACACCAACACCAAAAACACCGACACCAGTAACACCGACACCAAAAACACCAACACCAAAAACTCGGACACCAGTGACACCAACACCAAAAACCCCATCCACACCAACAACACCAACACCAGCACCATCAAAGGGCGGGAAATGTCCTACTAACATCCTTAAGTTGCAAGTGTGTGGTAATGTGTTGAATGGCTTACTTAATGTAGTGTTAGGGGCCCCACCAAAGAGTGAATGTTGCTCTCTCCTCCAAGGGTTGACTGACCTTGACGCTGCAATCTGCCTATGCACTGCCATTGAAGCCGATGTCTTGGGCATCCATCTTGACGTACCCGTATCTTTGAGCGTGTTGCTAAACTATTGCGGTAAGGCTGGTGTGCCTTCCGATTTCCAATGCCCTTCATCTCCAACAACACCAACACCTACACCAGCCACACCAACACCTACACCAGCTACACCAACACCTACACCAGCCACACCAACACCAAAAACACCAACAACACCATCAACACCAACAACCCCATCAACACCATCAATGGGCGGGAAATGCCCTACAAACATCCTTAAGTTGCAGGTGTGTGGTAATGTGCTTAATGGCTTGCTCAATGTAGTGCTCGGGGGGCGGCCAAAGAGTGAATGTTGCTCCCTTCTCCAAGGGTTGACTGACCTTGACGCTGCAATCTGCCTTTGCACAGCTATTCAGGCCGATGTCTTGGGCATCCAGCTTGACGTTCCCGTGTCTTTGAGCTTGTTACTAAACTATTGTGGTAAGGCTGGCGCGCCTTCTGGCTTCCAATGCCCTGCCTAAGCTACCCAGTACTACTCCGTTATATAGACTGTGCGCACATAACCACAACCTTGAAATATTCAAAGTTTCATTATAACTATACATACTCATGCATGCATGCATGATATTACAATATTCTTAAAACGTCTACACTTTCATGTCTTTGTTATAAGTTCACACTTTGTACCGTGAAAAATTAAGGTGTGTCTGATTGCCTTCAATTGCTTGAGTCACTTTTTAAGATGTATTATTTAATTTGATGAATAAAAACAATATTTTTGTGTTGAATTTTCATGTAATGTTACCAAGAAATCTATCAAAAATTTTCGAGTAATGATCGATAATCATAAGAATTTGCGATAAAACTTTTGTACACCAAGATCAATTATCGTTAAACCAATTTACGTTCCAATGTTCTAATATATCAGGATCCGGTTAGAATTATTCAGACACTAATGTATAAATTGATCAGTGTAACACTCTACTTTAGTGCGTTGGGGCTCAAGTTTGTCTGGTCTTCCGAAACATATACTCGTATTAGATAATATTCCCCCTCTATCAAGATGCTCATAATTCGTTAGCACAGAGAAGACAATTATTTTGCAAGAACAAGGAATTGAGCTTTCACAAACGAAGCAAAATCTATATACAATATCTAGAATAATTAACGTTTTACTCGGTGAGTTGCTCATTCGATTTCTTTTAAAAGACGTAAATGCATACAGATTTTCATTTTTTTACGTATATGATCAACATTTCACCTACAATTTTTACTTGTGTATATAAACAGTTTCTTAAGGTAACTTTGATTAAAATTAATGTTAAACCGACACTTCTAGTTCGAGATATATCCAAGCTTAGCTTACAAGCTAAGAGTCCTAGTGTGCGAGTGTGGCTGTGTCCTACCTCGCTACGGCCCAAAACCAAAACTCGATATATCACTGAGTTATTGAAATTATTTGACATAAATGACGAGTAATACCAAAAATAGCACTGTAAAGTAGTACGTAGTAACCCACAAATCTCGATCACTCAATTTTAGTGGTTATCACTCAAGAACTTTCCCAAGGGAATTCACCGTAGTCAAAGTCAACGCTCGACCAAAATTATCACCGCAATTTTCAACCCATGGCTGACATTGATACAATAGATGTGAGGGGAGGACGTCGATCGAATTACATATATGATTGATTGACTGATGATGTTCTGATCATATGATGTGTATATTAATCTTATGATAAACCTTTATTAATTATTTTATTGATATGTTGTATATAATATATTATAATAGAGGTGAGGCGCTCGCTCTTTCGTATTTGAATTTACTAATAACGATTAACGACCCGAATGAGGAAGTACAAGTAAATGATTTCGAGTGAAATGACTGATATATGATGGGTCTTAGATAGTTAAATTATAACTTTCTCGCTCATTTCTGTTATATATATCTCCGACGATTCATTAAGGGTAGAATTTTATTTCGTAATTAAGCGACCTTACATGAATAATTGAAATTGCATGCATGCAATTGGCAAAACCATATGTAGCTTTGTAGTAGACTAGTATGAACTTAATCCAACGTATGCAAGGTGTTAATTGGGCTAGTCGACATAATTTCCAGATAGACGTGATAAGGCTTTGTTTGGCATTATGTATTAAGAGATCGAAAATTCGAAACTTCTCAAACTATCAGTATCTTTGTGTATGTGCATATATACTGTATACAGCATATACAGTGAACTTGACTTCTGTTACGGCTTACGGAGCATGCACCTAATTAGCTTGCCGGAGTAAACAAGGCTGGTCTATCTATTCGATCTGCGACATTTCACTGTCTCAAATCTAGACGACTTTAAGTTTATGACATTATGTTAATTCGATATTATACGATGATAAACGAGTTAATTGAGTAGCGAAGTCTTATTGGAGAGGGATGTTACCCCCCTAAAGCATGTATGTCCGTTACAAATTAAATGGGAGTCCTACTTATTTATTTGAAATTTATATCAGGATTGTACTTGATTCTATTCTACTTTTTAACTAGGTCTCATTTTACTTGTAACAAAGCGATAATAACATTTATATTACATACATATACATATATAGTTCCCTTCAATCTGATGACATTTTCTTTTTTCGGTAATTTTGACGATAGTCGATAGATATACCAATGAGTGATGACCGTATACCAATTAGAGTTTCTCTTAATTTCCTTCATTTTGGGTACAAATTACCGATCGGAGTAGTTCACTAACCATACATGTGATCGATAGCGGTAAAGATGTATACAAAATTATTATTGAGTAATTATTGAGTACTTAGGGTCATGGTGGGCCCTCTTTCAATGGCTTAATTCATCCCGTGAACTCCATTAAATCTTAATTAAAAGGAAAAAGACAACATAATTCGTGGCTTCTAGCAAGAAGATATCTGGTTGATCTTGGTCGCTATGGATCAATAGAAAGCCAGCAAGTTGTAATTAGCTAATTAGCCGATCGCTCTCTAATCATTCCCTTAGGCCTCTAATTAAAACATTCTTTAATTTCATTCCTTAATACACTACTTATTCTGACTAATATGTTAAATACGTCAAAAACTTGTAACTAATATATAAGACGTTAGTTGATCACCAAGTACTTAGGATGAATTATGATAACGTCACGACCACTGAATATATCCGTATAAACATGTCTTAAATTGGGGTGAACCTTCATATAAGCTAGACAATTTTTTCGAAATCGCCAAAATTGGAAGAATACTCGTAGATCTTTCACTATGGTTTATCACTAAGTTATTTCATGAACTAACCACTAGGAGCCCATGATACGTGTAGATCAGATCTTTTTTTTTTTTGAGAGGAATGTGTAGATCAGATCTGTTAGATATAATCTGGAAACCATCAAATCCATGCAGATCGATCAATGTGCATGAATTATTACTTCACACATACACAACATGCATATCCTATATACTCCCAAGATAAGGTATGACTCATATGTACAAGCTGTACCAAATTGGAGTTTGCAACCAAATTCTACAGAAAAGACGATTACAAATGCATGACAACTAAACCTTTCAATATAATTTTAACCAAAGTTGTGATTTGAGCACACTGTTTGAACTTTGAACCCTACAGTCTACATACACATGGTTATCCCACTAAAACACAAAAACATTTTAGCAAGTTTCATATTTAATTGATAGACAAAATTCCAAAAAATTTCACTATATAAAACCTAATTTCATTTACTCATTTTCACACAACAATCCCTTCAATCACAAGCTATCTAGTAATAACACAAGCTTATTTGTTTATCCACTAAGATGGCATCAAAGGCACTATTTCTCATATGCCTTAACCTTGTGTTCTTCACTTTGGTTAGCTCAGGCTATGTCCCAGCCCCATGCCCACCCCCACCATCCGTCCCGTCGGGAGGTCACCATGGCGGCCACCACGGCGGTCACCACGGTGGTCACCACGGCGGTTCCCCGACGCCAGTGCCATCAACTGGAGGCAAGTGCCCTAAAGATGCCCTTAAGATTCAGGCTTGTGCCGAAGTCCTTAACGGGTTGGTCCACGCCGTGGTGGGTCCACCAAGGGGTACTGAGTGCTGCAGTCTGATTAGTGGTTTGGTCGACCTTGACGCCGCAGTCTGCCTTTGCACCCGCCTCACCGCCGACGTGTTGGGTCTCATCCACCTTGACCTTCCTATCAATTTGAGCTTGTTACTTAACTTCTGTGGCAAGGCTGGTGTCCCCTCTGACTTCCAATGCCCCGGCTACTGAGAAGCCTAACTATCGTTCCGTCATTTATAATCTTGGTAACTAGAATTTGTTATTAAGATTTAAGGAGCATTATTCAAGTCTTTTGATTTAATTTGTATTGGTCATCATGTAATTCGAATAATTCGTTTTTAGTCTATTTTTGTTGTTTCTTATTAATTTGATCGGTGATCATCTTGATTACCTTTGATTTATGGGAACGTTGATCATTGCTTGTGTAAGTCTAATCTCTTTGGAGTTTAACTTGTTAATGTTTTTCTAGTTCATGTCCTTGTTCTACGTGTTCTATATATTGGCGTCTGATTTTAAAAAAAAAATTGTATTTCTAATTCACGTCCTTCTATAAAGACAAACCAGACCGTCAGTCTCATGTAATTGTTTATGCTTGTCATTTACTTAGAACCATAACTTCTCAACAATGGCAAATTAAATAAGTTTGATACGAGCAAGCTAAAGATATTACTACAATTGGAATGTCGTTAATAACATCCCATCACAAACATTTTAATTAGTCTTAAAAAAATAAAAAACGAAAGAGGCATATTTTACGACAAGACCGCGATAGGCAAAGGCTTAATCGCAACAAGCTCAGCTTAAAAAATCAAAACAAACTCAAATTAATTCCAATTAAAGAAGTTTACATGAAATTTAGTAATGATATGATGATCAAGGCTTACCACCTTATGAAGTTATGATCACCTATCACATAAGCAGATAGTCTAAACAAATAAAATACGAATCGCACGTACTTACGTACGTACCAATACAAATGAACTCAAATGAATATGATAAACAAATTAAACCATAGTTAAGGGTTTCTAGTAATTGGGGCACTGGTAGTCTGAGGGAACACCAGCCTTGCCGCAGAAGTTAAGCAACGCGTTCAAATTGACCGGGACCTTAAGGTGGATGATGTCCAACACGTCCACGGTGAGGGTGGTGCAAAGGCAGGCGGCCGCGTCGAGACCCACCAACCCATCAAGGAGACTGCAGCACTTAGGCCTCTGCTGTCGGAGCACAACATGGGCTAACCCACCACCATTAAGACCTTCAAGAACAGTGGCACATGCCTGAATTTTTAGGGCATCTTTAGGGCACTTACCCCTGTTTGATGGCGACGAACCGCCATCGTGACCGCCGTGGTGGCCACCATCATCACCGCTGTGGTGACCGCCATCGTTACCACCGTGGTGACCGCCATCATGACCACCGTGGTGGCCTCCATCGTCACCACCGTGGTGGGTGCCATCCTGGTCTCCCGATGGGACTGGGAGGTAGCTTGAGCTAACCAATGTGAAGAACACAAGGTTAAGACAAATGAGGAAAAGAGCTTTTGAGGCCATCTTAGGGAGAGTGATTAAGAAAACTTAGCTTGTATAACAAAGAATATTATTATTTCTTAGTAATATGATTATTACTAATAAGTGATAGAGGATGAATGTAGACTATAGGGTGAATACGGAGTATGTATTACGTACCTTGTACCTACGAGGTACATTGTACTAGCCATTAGGTTAGGACCTTAGGGGTGATGAACTTGCTTACATTATGTAGTATAAATTCTCATAATATTTTCAATAATACACAAGTCGATTATTTAGACTATTATCATCTTACATGGTATCAGAGGGTTCGATCACAAACTACAAATCCTAAACAACACCTTTTTCTTGATTCCGCTATCCCGGCCGGAGATGGTTCTTCTCTCCTAACTATCTCCAGCCAGGCCTCTCTGTATTAGTTTTTTTTATATATTTTATTAGTTTTCATTTGATTAGCATTTCCGTTTTTAATGAATAAATAGCAACTACTTCACCCCTATCACGCCTACATATCCCTTGATTCACCATAATTCTCTCCTCCCGCTGCTTTGCGATGATCAGATTTAGGAGGTTCTTATGGCACGATCCTCTCATAGAGCAGCCTCCGTCGAGACCCACATCCGGACGCCACACCACACCACTGGCTCTTGCAGCCCTGACGACCGACGTTGTTAGCCTTGCCCACGGATCGCCAAGACCACGTCGTGCAGCCCACGGTCATACGCCTAGCCGCCATCGCCGCTCAAGCCGCATGATGAGTAGTTCAGGACACTCTTGCCGCCTCTCAGCCGCCATCACCGCTATTGACGCCTCTTCGCTGCCTCCATTACGTGTTCTTCGCCGATTCCGAAGTGGCCTTTTCTTGCATGGCTCTAACACCACTGCTTTTATTTTCTTTTTCTTTTTGTTTTCATGCTTGTCCTATCACCCAATGGGGATAGTTGACTCTACGCACCCTGACTCCCTAAATAGGCTAGTCGATCGAGAGCCCATGGCCTCGCATACGGGCCCGTATTTGCATTTTTGTTTGTTTTCTTTTCACAGTGGTCCGTGCTATGTGGTTATGGTAATGCTCCCTCATTGATCTTGCCGTGCCATCTACTTCTGCATCCAGTCGCAACTTTCGTACAACTGCCGTTCCGACTGCCGGGGAGTGATAGAGGATGAATGTAGACTATAGAGTGAATACGGAGTATGTATTACGTACCTTATACCTACGAGGTACATTGTACTAGCCATTAGGTTAGGACCTTAGGGGTGATGAACTTGCTTACATTATGTACTATAAATTCTCATAATATTTTCAATAATACACAAGTCGATTATTTAGACTATTATCATCTTACAATAAGATGGCTTGTGATTAGAAGGATTGTTGTGGGATATTAATTCAGTTAGTAAACTTAGGTTTTTATAGGCAAAATTTGGTGATTATTATAGTAATAAGTAATAATCATGCAAAGACATGGGAGAGCTGGAACGTTTTCGCGTTTTTGTAGGGCAAATCATGTGTTAAACCCCCTTCAATCAGTGAATGAACATACATACTAGAGCAGGCCCTTCGATATTTTTTTTTATATATATATACGTACATATTAACTCATACTAATATGGTATACTTACATATTTTGTAGATTTCACAGAAATTAAGTGTTACTGTATCTGATGTATGTATTTTGTTATGTGCGTACGATTGCTTCTAATACAGTTTAACTACCTCATATGCATGTATGTACGCGCCTTAATTAATGACTTCCAAGAGGTCAGTTATTGTACGTACAGGAGCTAAGCTTCACAAATTTCATAAGCAAATTAAAGGGGAATACATCACTTTCGTATATTATCATTCTCGCTCTAGAAAACACTCATATACTCATCACCTCGAATCTCAATTCTAGTTTGAGTTATTGCACAATAGATTCAACTCGTTCACCTTATCGGCTCATATAAGATCGATAACAATTACAACGCTCAAGCCCATCCCATTTTGAAAAAACCGGCTCTGACTTGCCCAAGAGGCCAAGACATTGATTGCCACATTAACTCGTGAATGTAATACAGAGTATACAATAATTAAGATGTTAAAAGTCTGATAACATACAATTTTATTCTATTGATTCTTATCATTTTAAGATGTGTAACACACCTTCACCTAGCTTGTGGCGCCTCCATGCATCCTAATTTTAAGGTCATGATAATGATAAACTTATGAGAAGACTAACAACCATATCAGTATAATTCGATAATCTTGTCCATCCCTTAGTCATTTGATTTCTTATCAATTACAAACAAATAATTCTTGGCTTCTTCCAGCGATTTACCTAGTCATGACAGATGTTCATAGTAGAAAACCTTAGCTTATAGTGATCATACTCTTAATCCTCAAAAATATTAAGAAGTAGACGGTCGATTAATTTGCACTTACATCTGATAAGTTATG
Source organism: Spergularia azorica (assembly GCA_038382645.1). Taxonomy (NCBI): domain Eukaryota; kingdom Viridiplantae; phylum Streptophyta; class Magnoliopsida; order Caryophyllales; family Caryophyllaceae; genus Spergularia; species Spergularia azorica. Next base: position 1,234,722 of record JBBYHQ010000003.1, read on the forward strand.
GCCGGTGATCAGCAACAAGATCAAATGATGACAACTATAAAACAATAATGCAACAAGAATTAATAACCAACTAAAGGCCGGATTTTACTCACTCATAATTGAAAGTTTGAAACCTACAAATTATATGATTAATTTGAATGATTACAGACCATCTATTCTACAATCGCCAAAATCCTTGCCTATAAAAACCTAAGTTCACTTACTTAACATTTCACTACAATCCCTCCAATTACAAGCCATTTTAGTAATACAACTAATTAAAATACATCCTTGTCCTACAAGTTTACGTACTTTTCCCCTAAGATGGCCTCATCAAAAGCTCTTTTCCTCGTATGTCTTAACCTTGTGTTCTTCACATTAGTTAGCTCAAGCTATCTCCCAGTCCCATCGGGAGACCAAGATGGTGGCCACAACGGTGGTAACGATGGAGGCCACCACGGTGGTAACGATGGAGGCCACCACGGTGGTAGCGATGGCGGCCACAACGGTGGTGACAATGGCAGCCACAATGGTGATCACGATGGCGGTTCATCGCCATCAAACGGGGGAAAGTGCCCTAAAGATGCCCTTAAAATTCAGGCATGTGCCACTGTTCTTGAAGGTCTTAATGGGGGTGGGTTAGCTCATGTTGTCCTTGGACAGCAAAGGCCTAAGTGCTGCAGTCTCCTTGATGGGCTAGTGGGTCTCGACGCCGCCGCCTGCCTTTGCACCACCCTGACCGTTGACGTGTTGGACATCATCCACCTCAAGGTTCCGGTCAATTTGAGCGTGTTGCTTAACTTTTGTGGCAAGGCTGGTGTTCCCTCAGACTACCAGTGCCCCAAATACTAGAAGCTTCCCATTTTTGCATGCATGCCGTTATTCTATGTTTTTATTTTTGTTCATTTTCATTTGAGTTTATTTGTATTATTGGTACGTCATGTACGTACGGTACTATTACTATTTTTTTTATATTTAGATTATCTACTATGATTGTAAAAATGTGAAATGGTGATCATAGGTTCATTCATAAGTTATACGGCTTTGATCATCAACATTATTACTACAATTCATGTAAACCTCTTTGGAATTTATTAAATTGAGTTCTTTTGATATGATAAGCTGAGTTTGTTGAGATTAAAGCTTGATGTAACTTAGTAAATACAATCGAGACAGGTTAGCTCTGATTCGTTCACTTGATGCTCACCAGTCACCAAAATCTGAGCACACGTTAGAAAAACCGGAAAAAAATATATATATCTCCACCAAAATAAGAAATGATGATGAGAGGTCAACAACACAAGGTTTGGTCAAGAAGAATATAGTTAGGAGCATTCTATCCGTCCTAGCAAATTAAACCAATTATAAGCGTCCTGAATTAGCTAAAACAAAAAGAGTAAACTATAAATTAAAGTATAACAGAATATAGCTTTAAGGATTCGATGTTTTCAAGTTAACTGTTAATTTAAAAACTCCAACTAACACATTTTCCATCCATTTTCCATTAAGTGTTTATACTCTGACCTACGAATGGGTTATTTGGATCGCAAGCGATCGAGACTATTTGGATAAGGTCATGTCATAACGTTTTGGGTCTAATAATGGCCAAATGGAGATCATACCTATATTATTTCGTAACATTAGAAATGTGGTCAAATCAAGCCGACGATTCAGTTCACGTAGTTATCGTCCATGATTATTACAAACATTATATTATCTCAAACTTAGAATAAGTGTAAACTCAAATCACATGAATTTACATGAAATTACCCGTATAAACTGTATAAACCGCTTAAGATTCAAATGATCCAGTATTTTACGGGTCACAAGACAACCATACAACGGGAAAATTAAATGGACGGAAAATGTGTTTATTGGATGAAAAGTTAAAGTAAGGTGTTTGAGGTCCGTAACGATTAACTCTAAAGCTTTAGGTCTTAATTAACTTTGAATTTTATTCCACCCATATTAATTCGAATAATCTCACCCTTCAATCAGTTTGAGGGCCGTCATTAACAGCAACACTCTTCCTATTTTTATGGAAGACTAACAACCATATCGGCTTAATTCGATCTTGTGGTTGCCTTAATCATTCCATTTCATATTAAACAAACATAATTCTTGCTTTGTTAGCTTCCAGCGATCGATTTATCTAGCTAGTAGTCGTGCACAGATGCTCAAATAGCATCAATCAATTCGAGATCGAACACATAAACCTTTATATATTTTTCATTTTTCAACCCTTACAAATATAAATTATTCCCTTTCATTTCGCAATATAATTTTTTTAAACTGCTATTATTAGAAGTTGCCGGACAATAATACGTACATCTGATAATTTAGTGATAGCTAAGTGGCTATAATCGAATGCGTATCAGCTCAAAGATTTAATGACTACTAAAAACTATCCTAAGACGACAACTAATAAAAATAATGGTGGTATCAAAAGAATTAATTAGACGGCCAGCTCTTTTTCTTACTGATGATTAAACCCTACAAATGATTATTTCCCACATTTATCTGCATGATTACTAATTATGTATCCTAGCATGGCCAAAATCCTTGCTTATAAAACCTAACTTTACTTGCTTAACATTTCACAACAATCCCTCCAATCAAAAGTCATCTTAGAAATACAACAAATTTAAATACATACATCCAAGTTTAGGTTTTTTTCCTAAGATGGCCTCATCAAAAGCTCTTTTCCTCGTATGCCTTAACCTTGTGTTCTTCACATTAGTTAGCTCAAGCTATCTCCCAGTTCCATCGGGAGACCAGGATGGCGGCCACCACGGTGGTAACAATGGCGGCCACAACGGTGGTGACCATGGCGGCCACCATGGTGGTAACGATGGTGGCCACCACGGTGGTAACGATGGCGGTTCGTCGCCATCAAATGGGGGAAAGTGCCCTAAAGATGCCCTAAAAATTCAGGCATGTGCCACTGTTCTTGAAGGTCTTAATGGTGGTGGGTTAGCCCATGTCGTGCTCGGACAGCAGAGGCCTAAGTGCTGCAGTCTCCTTGATGGGCTGGTGAGTCTCGACGCAGCCGCCTGCCTTTGCACCACCCTCACCGTGGATGTGTTGGACATCATCCACCTCAAGGTTCCAGTCAATTTGAACGTGTTGCTCAACTTCTGTGGCAAGGCTGGCGTTCCCTCTGACTACGAATGCCCCAAATACTAGAAGCTTCACTTTTTGCATGCCATAAATATGATCTCACGCTTATTTACTTTTTGTTCATTTTCACTTGAGTTTCTATATTTGTATTGGTACGTCAATGTACGTCCGAATCCGTATTTTCATCTGTTTCTATGCTACCGTTAATCATGCATTATTATTACTATTCTTACAATTCATGTAAACAGTATACCTCTTTGACATGAATTTAAGCCCAATCGTTACTTACTCAGGTTCTTTGATACGTGTAGTTGCGCAACTACACATGCTTTAAGTTGTCTACTTAATTTAATTTTAATCGCCCAAAACCTGTTTGTGTCATGCATGGCTTCAAAAGAATATGCATGGTCGGTGGTGTATCTTAAACTACGTATACAATACACAAATGTACTACGGGTTAATGTTGGTTTTAAAATGTAGTATTACATTTCTTAATGTAATTCTTTTAACTTGACGTATGGAAGTGTAACCAGTAATTTTCAAATAACACTTTCACATGCCATGCTGATCGATCATTATCTGATGACTCAGACAAAATCATTTTAACAAAATCTATTGCTCTCCTTAATAATATATTGAACTTGAGATCTAAAACAAAGAGTCCTTTATTTGTCGCTTTTTTTTGTAGTTTTTTTCACTCTCGATCATTTTATTTGAAAGTTTTTAGTTTTTACACATGATGAATAATATTTCAGCTTATACATGGAACGTACACTTTTAAAGAGACTAAACCCATTCTCAGTAAAATCAGTATCCATGAATGCACGCATGATACACCTTTTCCCACCAAGTAAAAAAGATTCTATACACAATAATGATTTCATCCAAGCTAATGTAAAGAAAAAAGCTTTAAGAAAACATTAATTTCGAGTATTGATCATTTAATCTCGCTCAAACCAATAGAATCAAAGAGTCATATTATTGAATGGTGCTTTAGATAACCCCTGGAATTTTCATCTCTTTTTTGATGAGCTTACTGTGAATTTGATTCTTGGATCACCTTTTCCTCATTTTGGCCATGACTCCTTATGTCTTGATACCGCCCTTGGTAACTTCTTTGATACGAAAACTGTTTACATTGAAACTTGGAAAGGAAAGAAAAATTGTTGTGAAAATGATTTTTGGTCTATCATTTGGAATTCTACTTGTGCTCCAAAATTAAATTTTTTTCTGTGGCTTCTGTTTTGGGAGAGGCTGCCGACTAATGCTCTTCTTGTCCAGCGTAACTTGACAAGGTCAGGGACTTGTACTTTTTGCCCGCTGGCTGAAGAGACTAGTTTGCACATTCTCCGAGATTGTGTTAGAGCTCGGGAAGTTTGGAATCTTTTGTTCGACTCGGAGACTATTAGCTTTGAGGGTACAGAGACTCGTACTTGGATTGGGAACAATATTGTCAATCATCCTAACCCAAATTGGCCGTGTCGGTTTATCTATTTGTGTTGGCATCTTTGGAAGCGGAGAAATAATTGGGTTTTTAATTTAATTAATACGTCCGCAACTAGTGTGATTTCTTTAGCCACAAAACAAAGCCTGGAAATTTCCTCTTTGACTGTTCTTCAACAGTCCCCCATACCCTCCTCTCTCACCCTTCCCCCTCCCAACTTGGTACCACCGTTT
>JBBYHQ010000003.1:1239597-1250814 GCA_038382645.1 Spergularia azorica
GTATGTATTTGTTGGTGTTATGAATATATTCGTCGAGAAGCGATTTGCGCTTAACTCAATGAGGATCGATGTCGTTACAGGTCATGGTCAATGTGTTATGTGTCGGAAATGGTCACACGAACATTGGGCCTTGGGCTAAAAGAGTGATGCGAAAATGAAATACCTGCTTCTTTGGTCTGGAGCCCAACTTTCACCCGCCTGCCTTCGGAATAACAGTCGTATACTCGTATTCCCTCCATTTGCTTAATTTTGCTCAATCTTACAATACAAAGAGATGAGAGGACCACTTCAAAAAAAAAATGAAAAAAAAAAAAAAAAACAAAGAGATGAGAGGATCATGGTTAGTCTAGTGGTTACGAAATTTATCTGCACGGGGAGTGTCGGGTTCAAATCTTCATATTCCCACCCCCCAATATTAACTGTCTGCTCAACTACTCCTATTTACCGAAAATATAATATAAGAAACTGAGTTTTCATATAGAGAAGCCAAACCTACAATAACTTGGAATTAATGTTTTGAATGATTCGAATTACAATGATCGCAAAACAGTAATAAACAAAACAGTTCGGTTACACTTACACAAGTCGGCCGAATGAGCCTGACTGAAAAGTGTTGATTGAAGGGGCATCTTAAGTTTTCAAGACACGTAAGTTTAGCACTAACATTCGTACTTGTATTTCTCGCATTTTAGCCGCAGGTTCTTTAAATTACTATATTGAATAAACATAGAGTGAATATGTAAGATAGTAACCTGTCGATGTATATGATCACTCTCATCTTTTTTTTTTTTTTTTTTTTTTTAACGATGATAATTATTTTATATCGGTAATTAATATTAAGAGTGTAAAGGACGTAAAACATTTTGACATAGGGAAATATCATAAAAATGAGATATTTGAAGCTTAAAAAGTCCACCTTGTGCAAATACGGCTCGGTAAGAACCAAAACTAAAAACTCGTTTCGTCAAAAGTTAGCGGAATTAATTGACAAAAATGATGACTGAAAAACAAAAAAAATAGAGCTGCCTGGTTCTCCTACTGCCCCCTTTTCTCCGTTAATAGCACTACCTGGGCAATCCGTACCAAATCAAACAAAGTAATTTACGTATGTACAGTCCCTCAGTTTTAGTGATTTAGAGCTGAAGAACTCTCGCCAGGGAACCATCATGTATAGTCAAAGTCCAAGCTGCCAATTGGACTTCATATCAATTAATTAATTCGCAATAATTTTAAATTTTAATCTAAGGTGAGGCCGACATAGTTGTTTTTGAATAAGACAAATGACATTTAAGTATCTAGTGCAATAGGTTATTAAATATTAAACTTTCGTCATCTGATTGTATTATATCAAATTCCGTCAATTTGTCTAAATGAACTCTAGCTAAGTTGCAACCCGCTTGCAGGGTATTAATTTTTTTTTTTTTTTGAGATTTTTTAAATCAGTGGTTACATACTTACATTGTAGGGAGAGCCATTTTAGTACTTTCACTAATCCAATGACGACTTCAACTCATTATTAAGGTTTGGACACTTTGCTATCATTATCGGCCTTATTATTTCCAAAAAAAAGGAACCATGAATATATCACCACAACTAGTACATACTATACGAAGGAAGACAAATGACAAATTGATAACATCAATTGTGCACTTATTTCTTGCAAGAAAATCTGAAAATCCAGCTCTAATGTTTGTATTTTAGTAATTAAAGCCATCTTTTCATAGGCAACCAGCCATTCCCATGCAAAAATATCATAATCAAGCTTTTCTCATTCCTTTTTTTCTTTTCACTATAAATACCACCCAAAATTAAACTAAATTCACAACAATTATATATCTCTTCCATTACAAGTAACAAATAATATCTAGCCTTGAAGCTTAGACATTATGGCCTCAAAAACTCTAGCATTAAGTTTCTTCCTATGTCTTAACCTTATATTCTTCACTTTGGTTAGCTCCAACTACGTCCCTTGTCCACCACCACCACCAAGTGGCCATGGCGGCCATCACAGTGGTGGGCCTCCTGGAGGTCCTACTACACCAACACCACCAGGATCACCAATGATACCGACGCCACCAACACCATCAAAAGAAGGGCAATGCCCGATAGATATCCTTAAGTTGCAAGTGTGTGGTAATGTGCTCAATGGCTTGCTCAATGTAGTGCTAGGAGCCCGACCAAAGAGTGATTGTTGCCCACTCCTTCAAGGGTTAACTGATCTTGATGCTGCAATCTGCCTATGCACTGCCATTGAGGCTGATGTCTTAGGCATCCATCTTGACGTTCCTGTGTCCTTGAGCGTGTTACTGAACTATTGCGGTAAGGCCGGCGCGCCTTCTGGCTTCCAATGCCCCTCAACACCAAAAACACCATCCCCAGCAACACCAACACCCGTGACCCCAACACCAAAAACCCCAACAACACCAACACCAACACCTACACCAACAACCCCAACAACACCAACACCCGTGACCCCAACACCAACAACCCCAACAACCCCAACACCAACACCTACACCAACAACCCCAACAACACCAACACCAACACCATCAAAGGGCGGGAAATGCCCTACTAACATCCTTAAGTTGCAAGTGTGTGGCAATGTGTTAAATGGCTTACTTAATGTAGTGTTAGGGGCCCCACCAAAGAGTGAATGTTGCTCTCTCCTCCAAGGGTTAACTGACCTTGACGCTGCAATCTGCCTATGCACTGCCATTGAGGCCGATGTCTTAGGCATCCACCTTGATGTTCCCGTGTCTTTGAGCGTGTTGCTTAACTATTGTGGTAAGGCTGGTGTGCCTTCCGATTTCCAATGCCCTTCATCTCCAACAACACCAACACCTACGCCAGCTACACCAACACCAACAACACCAACACCAACAACCCCAGCAACACCAACACCAACAACACCTACGCCAGCTACACCAACACCATCAACACCAACACCAACAACCCCAGCAACACCAACAACCCCAACACCATCAATGGGCGGGAAATGCCCCACAAACATCCTTAAGTTGCAGGTGTGTGGTAATGTGTTGAATGGCTTGCTCAATGTAGTGCTCGGGGGCCCACCAAAGAGTGAATGTTGCTCCCTTCTCCAAGGGTTGACTGACCTTGACGCTGCAATCTGTCTTTGCACTGCTATTAAAGCCGATGTCTTGGGCATCCACCTTGACGTTCCCGTGTCTTTGAGTGTCTTGCTAAACTATTGCGGTAAGGCTGGCGCACCTTCTGGCTTCCAATGCCCTGCCTAAGCTACCCGCCATATATATTACTGCTCCGTTATACACAACCTTGAGATGATCAAACTTTTAGTATAACTATACATACTCATGCATACATGTATTACATTATAATATTTTTAAAACGTCTTTGTTGTAAGTTCACCCTTTGTACCGTGAAAATTTAAGGTGTGTTTGCCTTCAATTGCTTGAGTCACTTTTTAAGATGTATAATTTATTTTGATGAATAAGAAACAATTTTTTTTTTGTGCCGATCGAATTTCCATGCAATAATGTTATCAAGAAATCAGAATTTATCAATAATGATCATAAGATCGAATTTGTGATAAATTTTGGTACACCAATTCAAGATCAATTATGTATTGTTGTACAAATTTGCGTTCAAATGTTAAGGATGCATGACGGGCCAATATTGTCAAAAAGCTCATACTCTAACATCAGGTTCCGGCTACACATATTCAGACACAAATGTATAAATTGATCAACGTAAGAAACGCATCACTCTATCTACTTTAGTGCTTTGGAGCTCAAGTTTGATTGGCCTTCCGGAAACAAAGATAATATTCCCCCTTTATCAAGATGCTCATAATTCGTTAGCAGAGAAGATACGATTATTTTTCAAGAAAAAGGAATTGAGCTTTCACAAAAGAAGCAAAATCCACATACAATATCTAGACTCTCTTACCCGTTGGTTTGATAGTAGTCCATTTGACTCTCTCACTTCTCTTATCCGAAAGTATGAGTTAGCTTGTTCCTATACTCAAAATTCAACCTACTATTTTTTACCTCTATAAAAAAAGAAATACAATACCTAGGCTAATTAACGTGTTACTTGGGGAGTTTCTCATTCGATTTCTTTTAACAAAACGTAAATGCATACTAATTATCAAATTTTACCCGTGTGAAGTATGAAGATTTTCTACTTGAAGTATTTTTGATTAAATTTAAAGTCGAATCGACACTTCTAATAGCGAGATATTTAGGCGTATCTGGAGTTGATAAAAATTCTGATTTAGGAGCTTGAAATATCCAAGCTTACACGAGTACTAGCTACTACTAGTGTGCGAATGTCCTACCTCGCTACCCCCCAAAACTAAAACACGATATGTCACCAAAATTAGCACTGTAGAGTAGCAAGACTAGTAACCCACAAATAATCTCGATCACTCAATTTTAGTGGTTATCACTCAAGAACTTTCGCTAGGGAACTCACCGTAGCCAAAATCACCGCAATTTTCAACCCACGGTTGAGAGAGTTAGAGACTGAAAGTGATACAATATATATGATGGGAGGATGTCGAATTAAATAATTGACTGATGTTCTGATGTATTCCCTCGTCTATCCAAAGAGTTTACCCCCTTTTGTTTGACCATTTTGACTGACCATGTTAGGAGATACTTTTAGATCAAATGAAATGTCCGTTTGCCCAATTGTGTGAAGTTGATAGAATGCATTGCAGAATAAAACATGGACTAATTTTTTCAATAAGTGAACGATTCATTTGGTATAAAAGTAGTTCAAAACATGGCCCGCCAAAATAGTTAAACGAAAGGGGGAGAACTCTTTGGGTAGGAGGGAGTATGTGTATATTGATCTTATAAATCTTTATTGATTTATCTTAATCTTAGTCTTAATATATTTATAAACGAAGTTTTTTCGGGGGCATTGAAGTGGTCTAGAGCCCTTCGAATTTTTCTTAGAGCTTCCGGTCAATAAGGAATTAATTTATGTTATGGAATTGTTGTTATATACCATATGTGAGTTTTTGGTAATCATGTACAAAATGCATGCATTAGTTATGAAAATGTAGTATACCATACATAATCTTATGGTAATCATGAAAATAAGCTTATGGTAACCAGGCTGAAAATATCACATTTTCATAATTATGAAATTATTTTATATGTTATGGGAAGATAATATTCCATAAGTTAAAAGTCTAATATGACATTCTCTACATTTTGGTACATATAAGCACCAAATGATGACCTTTAAATTTGAGATACTAATACTAGTAACTATAGGTCACCCTAATACAAATGGGTAACCGTTTAACTCATTCAAATGAATTTATCAATACTAATTAACAATTATAAGTCAACTCTATTGAATAGGTTAAAAGCCCTACGAGTTTTCTTAGAGCTTTAGGTGAATAAAGAATTAATTAAGTGTTATAAAAATATAGTTAGCATATGTAAGTTTATGATAATCATATAAAAAATTCATTTATTACTTATGAATATATAGTTACCATATGTAAGTTTATGGTAATTTGTAAAGATGAATCAACATAAAAGTTTTCTTTTATGAGTTATATTAAGATAATATTCCATACGTCAAACTTACATTTTGATACGTCAGAAAAAAAATCTGACGACATTATCTACATTTTGGTAAATATAAGAACCAAATTTGTTTCTTTAAACTTCGAATTACAGATAGTAATACTAACAACGATAAATCACTCATCTACTATAGGTGGATAGTAATTCAACTTATTTTATAATTTCTCAATACTAATAAGTACTCCCTCCGTTCGCCTATAAACTTCCTATTTTCTATTTAGGGGTGTTTATTTTTAAACTTCCTACTTAGAATCTATCCTTATTTGTACATATAAATTAAAGACAAAAACACCCTTACTTGTTTATTAAAAATGCATGTGGGACATACCCTTGTGTGTAATTTTACACCAAGTGGACCCTAAAACTCATTCTTTATTCTATTTTTCTTAAAAACTATGTTCCGGCCCTACGTGTTTATAGGCGAACGGAGGGAGTAGGAGCATAAGTCAATTACGTTCTTCTAAACTATGCATTATTCTACAAATCTTTTTTTTTCTTTCTAATTTATGTTTTTTTTCTATGTATAAACAATTGACCACAGCTTACGAATAAATGGAGTTTCTATATTTTTGAATGAATATGATCTTATCTGCATCTAACTATGAGTTATTTATGCGCCTAGAGTTAATGAAATCTTATTACGGTAATTGGTGAATAAAAATTCCATTTGTGAATAAAAATTTGCATTTATAAGAAAGGAAAGATAGTAATAATTTCATATATGCAAGTATATCTAATTATGAAATGGTAAGATGATACAAAAGATTTTTTATGGGTTAAGGAAAGATTATTTCAGAAGTTGTTTGCTCTGGTTTGCACATTTCACAAGTCAAATGATTTAAATTAATTAGAAAATAACTAAATTAATTTGGTGAGTTATACTCCTAGGGTATATTCAGTAATGTTTGGAGGACATTTGACTTTATTTCGAAAAATAGATCAAATTTGACCAGAACCACAATACATAATCCACGGTTTTTCAATAAAATGGTTCGGAGCAAAAACGACTCAAATTTTGGTGGTAGTCTTTAAATATGATATAATGAGGATTGAAAGAATATTAGGGTCAAAAACCTAAGAGAAGGTTAGAAAATTGGCCAAAACGGTTATAAATCCGTACAAAATGACAAGCGTCGAAACTCATAAAATACTTCACAAAGTGAGGAACCAACACTCAAATCCAACAAGTAGAATCCTAATGTCTCTTCAGTAATGTTTAGAGGACATTTGGCTTTAAGCCATCACCAACAATCAGCACTTATCCTTTGGCGGAATATTGATCAAATTTGACCAGAATTGCAGTACATAATCAACTGTTTTTCGATAAAATGGCTCCGGAGCAAAAACGACTCAAATTTTGGCGGGAGTCTCTAAGTATAATATAATGAGGATTTGAAAAATATTAGGGTCAAAAACCTAATAGAAGATAAGGAAAACGGCCAAAACGGTTAGAAATCCACACAAAGTGATGACGGTCGAAACGCATGAAATACTTCAAAAAATGAGGAACCAACACTCAACTCCAACTAGTATAGTCCTAGGGTATCTAATTTAATGTTTGGAGGACATTTGGCTTGTTTCAAAAAATTGATCAAATTTGACAAGGGGTATCTAATTTAATGTTTGGAGGACATTTGAGTTGTTTCGAAAAGCTGATCAAATTTGACCAGAATCGCAGTACATAATCCACGATTTTTTAATATAAAAAATGCTTCCGAGCGAAAACGGCTCAAATTTTGGTGGTAGTCTCTAAGTATGATATAATGAGGAATTTCAAAATATTATAGTAATAAACCTAAGAGAAACATAAGGAAAACGGCCAAAACGGTCATAAATCCATACACAGTGACGAGTGTCGAAACGCATGAAATAATTCAGAAAATGAGGAAACAACACTTAAATCCAACAAGTATAGTCCTAGGGTATCTACAATAATTTTTGGAGGACATTTGACATTGTTCGAAAAAATGATCAAATTTGACCAAAATAACAGTACACAATCCACTATTTTTCGATAAAATGGCTCCGGAGCAAAAATGACTCAAATTTTAGTGGTAGTATCTACGTATGATATAATGAGGATTTGTAAAATATTAGAGTCAAAAACCTAAGAGAAGATAAGGAAAACGGCCAAAACGGTCAGAAATCCACACAAATAGACAAATGTCGAAACACATAAAATACTACACAAAATGAGGAACCAACACTCAAATCCAACAAGTATAATCCTAGGGTATCTAATTTAATGTTTGGAGGACATTTGAGTTGTTTCGAAAAATTGATCAAATTTGACTAGAATCGTAGTACATAATTCACGAATTTTTAATAAAAATGCTTTGAAGCGAAAACGGCTCAAATTTTTGTGGTAGTCTCTACGTATGATATAATGACGATTTTCAAAATATTATAGTAATAAACCTAAGAGAAGATAAGGAAAACGGCCAAAACGGTCATAAATCCATACAGAGTGACGAGCGTCGAAACGCATGAAATACCTTAGAAAATGAGGAAGCAACACTCAAAGGCAACAAGTATAGTCCTAGGGTATCTACATTATTTTTTGGAGGACATTTGACGTTTTTCGAAAAATTGATCAAATTTGATTGGAATCGCATTATATAGTCCACGGTTTTTTGATAAAAAGGCTCCAGAGCGAAAACGGCTCAAATTTTGGTGGGAGTCTCTACGTACGATATAATGAGGATTGGAAGAATATAAGAGCCAAAAACCTGAGACAAAGTTATAAAAACGGCCAAAACGGTCACTAATCCATACAAAGTGACAAGCGTCAAAACACATGAAATATTTCATAAAAAGAAGAACCAACACTCAAATCCAACAATTGTAGTCGTCGGGTATCTATAGTAATGTTTGGAGGACATTTGACGTTTTTCAAAATATTGATCAAATTTGACCAGAATCACAGTACATCATCCACGGTTTTTCGATAAAATGTCTTCGGAGCAAAAAATGGCTCAAATTTTTGTGGTAGTCTTTAAGTATGATATAATGAGGATTGGAAGAATAATAGGGTAAAAAACCTAAGAGCAGGTTAGAAAAACGGCCAAGAAATACTTCACAAAATGATGAACCAACACTCATATCCAACAAGTCTAATCCTAATGTATTTTCAGTAACGTTTGGAGGACATTTGGCTTTAAGTCATCGCCAGCAATCAACTCTTATTCTTTGGCTAAAAATTGGTCAAATTTGACCAAAATAACATTACATAATCCACTATTTTTCGATAAAATGGCTCCGGAGCAAGAACGACTCAAATTTTAGTAGTAGTGTCAACGTATGATATAATGAGGATTTGTAAAATATTAGAGTCAAAAACCTAAGAGAAGATAAGGAAAACGGCCAAAACGGTCAGAAATCCACACAAAGTCACAAACGTCAAAACGCATGAAATACTACACAAACTGAGGATCCAACACTCAAATCCAACAATTATAGTCCTAGGGTATCTAATTTAATGTTTGGAGGACATTTGAGTTGTTTCGAAAAATTGATCAAATTTGACTAGAATCGCAGTACATAATTCACGATTTTTTAATAAAAATGATTTGAAGCGAAAACGGCTCAAATTTTTGTGGTAGTCTCTACGTATGATATAATGACGATTTTCAAAATATTATAGTAATAAACCTAAGAGAAGATAAGGAAAACGGCCAAAACGGTCATAAATCCATACAAAGTGATGAGCGTCGAAACGCATGAAATACTTCAGAAAATGAGGAAGCAACAATCAAAGCCAACAAGTATAGTCCTAGGGTATCTACATTATTTTTTGGAGGACATTTGACGTTTTTCAAAAAATTGATCAAATTTGATTGGAATCGCAGTATATAGTCCACGGTTTTTTGATAAAAAGGCTCCGGAGCGAATACGGCTCAAATTTTGGTGGTAGTCTCTACGTATGATATAATGAGTATTTTCAAAATATTAGAGACCATAACCTAAGAGAATATAAGGAAAACGGCCAAAACGGTTAGAAATCCACACAAAGTGACGATGGTCGAAACGCATAAAATACTTCACAAAATGAGGAACCAACACTCAAATCCAACATGTATAGTCCTAGGGTATCTAATTTAATGTTTGGAGGACATTTGACTTGTTTCGTAAAATTGATCAAATTTGACCAGAATCATAGTACATAATCCACGGTTTTTCGATAACAAAGCTCCGAAGCGAAAACAACTCAAAATTTGGTGGTAGTCACTACGTATCACACAATGAGGAATGGAAGAATATAAGTGCCAAAAATTAAATCTAAGAGAAAGTTATAAAAACGGCCAAAACGGTCATTAATCCATACAAAGTGACAAGCGTCGAAACACATGAAATACTTCAGAAAAGGAGGAACCAACACTCAAATCCAACAATTGTAGTCGTAGGGTATCTACAGTAATGTTTGGAGGACATTTGGCGTTTTTCGGAATATTGATAAAATTTGACCAGGATCACAGTACAAAATCCACGGTTTTTCGATAAAATGACTCCGGAGAAAAAACGGCTCAAATTTTTGAGGTAATCTCTAAGTATGATATAATGAGGATTGGAAGAATATTAGGATCAAAAACCTAAGAGCAGGTTAGAAAAAAGGCCAAAACGGTCATAAATTCATACAAAGTGAGGAGCGTCGAAACACATGAAATAATTTAAAAAATGAGGAAGCAACACTCAAATCCAATGTTTGGAGGACATTTGGCTTGTTTCGAAAAAATTGATCAAATTTGACCACAATCGCTGTATATAATCCACGGTTTTTTCGATAAAAAGGCTACGGAGCGCAAACGGCTCAAATTTTGGTGGTAATCTCTACGTATGATATAATGAGGATTTTCAAAATATTAGAGTAAAAAACTAAGAGAAGATAAGGAAAACGGTCAAAACGGTCAAAACGGTCATAAATCCATACAAGGTGACTAGCGTCGAAACCGCATGAAATACTTCATAAAATGAGGAACCAACACTCAAATCCAACAAGTATAGTCCTAGGGTATCTACATTAATTTTTGGAGGACATTTGACGTTTTTTTGAAAAATTGATCGAATTTGACTGGAATCGCAGTAAATAATCCACGACTTTTCTATAAAATGGCTCCGGAACAAAAATAGCATTAATTTTGGTGATAGTCTCTACGTATGATATGATAAGGATTGGAAGAATATTAGAGCCAAAAACCTAAGAGAATGTAAGAAAAACAATCAAAACGGTCATAAATCCATAGACGAGCGTCGAAACGCATGAAATACTTCACAAAATGAGGAACTGATTTTAGCCCATTTTGTAAGCATCAAGTTGATGGTTTTTATTGTATTTTAATTTTTCAAATGATATATTATACTCACTATTAGACCTGTCAGAACCCGACCCGACCCGCATTTGAACCCGATTAGACCCGTTTTTTTGACCCGCGACCCGTATATGACCCGAACCCGAAAATTTGCGGGTCAAAACGGGTCGGGTCAGGGTCAACCCGGCGAGTATTATGCTGATTCTTGAGTTGTGCTGATTCTTGAGTTGTCGATTTTATGCCGCTGTAAGAATATTTAGGCAAAAATCAAATCGATGGAGTTGTTGCAGGTTTGTACTCAAAGAAGTGACGGTGAAGTC
>JBBYHQ010000003.1:1272934-1285065 GCA_038382645.1 Spergularia azorica
ACGAGGGAAGGGGAATACAAAATAGAATCAATTACATATGAACATGATAAATAAATATAAATCATTATCAATTATGTGCATAAGATTAGGAGAGATTGATATTGTATAATTGGGAAATGATCATGATTGATTCATTTCCCTAATATATGTTACCCTTGATTCGATCTTGTGAATGAAATTTCTACTTACCTTGCTAATAACTAGGGGGCATTAATTAAGTAATTATTATAAATCCACATTTTGTAGGAGAAAATAAATTCCTGCAAAGTGCCATTTCTCATGTTTGTGGCAACCAAGCATCAATAGACTTTTATTTCTTATGAAATACTAATATTTTCCTTGCTTTTAGAAGGTATCCAAATGACCAATTAATATAAGCAACACAATTATTAGCTTCATAATTAGCGGCCAGCAATATCGCTAGTCATGCACAGTTGTTGATATAAAAAAAATCGACTCGAAAAAAAAAAAATCAAACCTTCTAATTATTTTCTTAAGCCTCAAAGAAATACTCCATATATTAATAACGTACGTACATCAACTTATTATAAGAAAACGCCGGTCAATGATATGTGGTCGGTAGTTCTGGCAGAAACAAATAAAAGTATATCACTCTCACATGCCGTATTATATCAATGGACCTTAGGCATCAACTATTTCTTGGGATCACACTAATGACAACAAAGAAACACTAATTATAGTGATCAAAAGACAATTATATATCCTAGCTTTCATTTCCGCATGTATTTGCATGATTACTTATTTATAAAAAATCCTTAAACCTTAGCCTATAAAAACCTAACTAAGTTCACTAACTCAACATCCCACAACAGTCTCTCCAATCACAAATCATCTTAGTAATCAAAAGCTTATAACTTGTTCTACAAGTTTTCTTAATCACCTTCACTAAGATGGCATTATCAAAAGCTCTTACTCTCTTATGTCTTAACCTTGTGTTCTTCACATTGGTTAGCTCGACAATGGCAGATAATAAATGCCCTAAAGACTCCCTAAAGATTCAGGCATGTGCCACTGTTCTTAAGGGTGTCAATGGTGGGTTAGCCCATGTTGTGCTTGGGCAGGCAAGGACTGAGTGCTGCAGCCTCCTTGATGGGTTGGTCGACCTCGACGCCGCGGTCTGCCTTTGCACCCGCGTCACCGCCGACGTGTTGGGTCTCATCCACCTTGACATTCCGCTCAATTTGACCGTATTGCTCAACTTGTGTGGTAAGGCTAGTGGTGTTCCCTCTGACTACGTTTGCCCCAACTAGGCAACTACTACAAGCTTCACCTTCACCTTTATGATCATTTCATGCATTTTTTGTTTTGTTTGTACTGGTACGTCACGTACGTCCGAATTCGTATTTTCTATGTAAACCTTTTTTTTTTTATATATATTTTCTCTGTAAACCTATGTTGAGCTATATAATGGATTTGTGTTTGTTTCGATATGATGTAATAAGTTATTTTGTTCAAGGATGAGTTGATGATAGCTTAATATTGTCATCACTCTATCATTCGTTACTCTAAAACTTATATATCTATTATATTATTACAATTATCACATGAATAATAAGTAAACTTTGATCATACCTTGAAAAAGTTGACCCGTCCAATCACATTTAAGTAATTATAAAGTGAAATAAAAATTAAATACATACTCCTGTTAATATAAGAGTAATATTTGCGTACATACACCGAACTTCTTTTTAGGCTCTTATTACCCTACTTCTTTATGGGTTGTGAAGGGGGCCTTTGATATATTGTGGTGGACTTGCGCGGTAATGTTGTTTCCTCAATTTGGGTTTTATATTTGCTACGTACAGTCATTTCAGATTCGAAAGTACTTGATTATTGCTAAGCAAATTCTTAGAGGTTTACAGTATAGAAATAACTAATTTTATGTACAATACATGGTGGTGAAATTAAGTTGGTAGTAGTAAAATTAAGATTGGAGTAGTAAAATTAGTTTGTAATGAAAAATTTAGGTAGTAAAATTAATTCTTTCGGCAGTAAAATTAATTGTGTGAGTAGTAATTTTTGATAGGGTAGTAAAATTATTGCTGATAGTACACATTTTTAAGTGTCTACACTGCATACCTCCATATTGTCTATTGCTAATTTGTATGTCATCGTTTTTCATTTCATTGGTGATGATTATTGTTTCTAATCAAAGATCAAGTGTGTTTCCTCTATGAGATAATGGTTGATTATTGGTGCACATTGTTAAGCCGCTAACAGACGAGATTTTGGTATGGTAGATCTGAGGGCAACTCGATATATGTTGAGATACTCCTTATATATATACGTCCATATTCACAATTTCCACGCATAGTCGAACAACACTTTTCATTGCTACTTACTAGTCGGAACTCTTGAGGCAACAAAGCATACATTCACATTAGTGGTAAAAGGCCAAATAATTTGGATTAAATCTTCTCGCATATCTGGTGACAAAATTAAAATTTAAGTGTTTAACAACTATCTCTTAGCTGTAAGCCTGTAATACCAGAAGCGTCCTTTAACAACATGTCACAATTTGGCTTTTTGAACAAGCACATAGCCAAGAACAAACAAGAGAAAAACACCATGAAAATTTGTGCATTTACCGATCAAGCTGACATTTCTGAATTCAAAACTTACATCTTATATGTCACGGAGCGCCGGAGTGATATGTTTTAGTAGTGTCACGGATTCTAAAATTTTACCAACATTGATGTTTGCAAATTTTACCAAGCTAAGCATGCATATATATATAGGTGTACGATCTAAAATCAAAGCTTCGTGCATACACATCTGACATCCCCCACTGACTTTAGCCGACGTGTTGTTTTAACATAACATGTCTTAACTTGTCTTTACGTACACATTTTGCATGCAATTGCGAGCTATATGTCACGGGTTCTTCATTTCATTTTACCTATAAATTTCCCATGCATGCTTCATACATAGATCAAGAAAATCCAAGTCCAAAAAAAAGAGTATTAAAAATCCCCAAAACCGACCATGGGGATATCAGTAAAATTTGAAGCTATCATGTTGATCTACATGATCTGCATGGTAATCTCATTGCCACCCATATATGCTTGTGGTTATTGTGGCAAGCCACGGCCGCCTTACGGCCGTCCTAGCCCTTATCCACGCTCACCGCCCCGTCATGGGGATAAACCACCGCACCATGGTGGGGGTGGAGGACATAAAGGTAAAGGTCCACCGCACCATGTTAGTCGTGGTGGTAGTGGACGTGGACCACCTATAATCATGCCCCCTATAATTATACCGGCTCCACCTGTAATAACACCTCCTCCCGTAATAATCACTCCTCCTTCTCCACCGGTTTACGGTCCTCCAGGAACTCCCGGTACCCCCGGCACTCCGGGTACTCCTGGTGCACCAGGATCACCTGGAACTCCTGGTGCTCCGGGGACACCGGGGACACCAGGCACAGGTGGTGGTGGTGGTGGAGGCTACACACCTCCGGGAAGAGGTGGTGGGTACGCTCCTCCAGGAAAAGGTAGTGGAGGTGGAAGCTACAACCCTCCAGGAAAAGGAGGTGGTGGTGGTGGATACTCTCCTCCTGGAAGAGGTGGTGGAGGGGGAGGCTACACCCCTCCTGGAAAAGGTGGTGGCGGTGGTGGATACACTCCTCCCGGAAAAGGTGGTGGTGGTGGTGGATACACTCCTCCTGGAAAAGGTGGAGGTGGTGGTGGTGGTGGATACACCCCTCCAGGAAAAGGAGGAGGTGGTGGTGGATACACCCCTCCAGGAAAAGGAGGAGGTTGTGGATCATGTCCTCCAGGAAAAGGTGGCGGAGGCGGAAAACCAGGAAAAGGCGGCGGGGGCAGGCCGGGAACAAGCCCATCACCTACAATTCCAGCGACATGCCCTATTGATGCACTAAAACTAGGGCTTTGCTTGGATGTGCTAGGAGGGTTGGTGCACGTCGGCCTAGGTGACCCAGTTCAGAACGTGTGTTGTCCTGTGTTGCAAGGTTTGCTTGAGCTTGAAGCTGCTCTATGTCTATGCACCGCAATAAGGCTTAAGCTACTTAACTTGAACATATACATTCCGCTGGCTCTCAGCGTTCTTGCACAATGTCAAATAACTCCGCCCGCTGGTTTCACTTGTCCACCTTTACCGTAATAGTATAATTCTTAGGTTAAAATTAAATTAATGTTGTTATCATCTAAATAACATATGGCGAGCTTAACTAATTTAAGCTTTGTCCATTATTTTGTTTTGTTGTTCATGTTTATTAGTATGTGTAGTAAGCTAGGGAGTAGCAGCTTGCTACTGATCTGTCCTCATCAGTTGATATATGTATAACGTCAGTTGTTAATGTGGAGCGAACATGTAAGCCATTTGAGTGCTTGATTCTTCTCCAATCATATATACTTCTTTATTTCTTAATTCCGTTTACGTTTCATAAATACTACATCATATTTTCGACTCATTATTAGATGAAGCAACACACTCATTTAGAATGTTAATTAGTAGATAGGAAGCTACTTAATACATACTAATTAGTTAGACATCACATTTCATAACATTAGTTGTTCCTATATACATACCAATAAAAAAAAAAAGTTCATAGAGGAGAAATCAACCAATTTAATTCCAAAGAGGTTACATACACTTTCACCAATTTAATAATAATCAACCATGAACGACCCAAAGTGATCGAGTTGGACGATCACCTTCAAAATCAAATACAGAACAATCAAACATAGCATGCATGAATTATTAAGATTACAAGACCAATAAAAATTAAACTCAAATCAAAAGCTCTTTAACATGATTAATAAATAAGTTGATTAATAACCATGGAAACGAAACATGAAGTTTCTAGTAGCCGGGGCATTGGAAGTCAGAGGGAACTCCAGCCTTGCCACAGAAGTTAAGCAACAAGCTCAAGTTGATAGGAAGGTCAAGGTGGATGAGACCCAACACGTCGGCGGTGAGGCGGGTGCAAAGGCAGACTGCAGCGTCAAGGTCGACCAAACCACTAATCAGGCTGCAGCACTGAGCCCTTGGTGGACCAACAACGGCGTGGACCAACCCGTTAAGCACATCGGCACAGGCCTGAATCTTTAGGGCATCTTTAGGGCACTTGCCTCCAGTTGGGGTCGGGGATCCTCCACCGCCATGGTGACCACCACCACCGTGGTGTCCGCCTCCACCATGGTGGCCTCCCGACGGCACTGATGGTGGTGGTGGGCATGGGGCTGGGACATATCCTGAGCTAACCAAAGTGAAGAACACAAGGTTAAGGCATATGAGAAAGAGTGCTTTTGAAGCCATCTTAGGGGAACTAATTAAACTTGATAATGTGCTTTAATTAGTGATTATGTGTTTACTAAGATAGCTTGAGATTGGGATGAAAAAATAAGTTAGTGAGCTTAGGGTTTTATAGGCAAAGATTATTGGGAATGAAGTACAATGTAGGAATATTATTAAATGTGGAAAGTTAGGATGTTTATTTGTCTGTTATTCTAGGGTAAACCATGTGCATAGGGTCCAAAAATCAGTGAGCTGAGCACAAGCTGGACTTTAGTTTGTTCTTTTATCAAATATCATTTAGTTGTCATTTGTCTCTCATATCGAATTTGCATAGCAAAGATATATTATTATGTACATAATTTCTGCAAACTAATCCAATTCTTTATATACAGCTTGCAATTAATTTAAGATCGATATTTAGTCTTGGAAGTACTATATAGTAGGGTGTAGTATAGGGATGGGCTTGATAACTTATTATTAGATTAGACTGATTAACTTGGAGTTGGTCACTCAGATGATCAGATCTACACACGTACATTATTGATAATAATGTTTTCATCTTTTCTTAGCTTATATAAGTTTTTACACATTAATAAAAATTAACCTGCATTACTAGTTGATAATGCTATTCTAATGTAAGGATTCCACATCTTAAATACTGCTTATGTGGGCTTTGCCAAAATAATAGCAATTGTAGTAAAATTGAGTTCGCGATGATAAACTTAATTTGCGATGAAAATTATACATTTGGTAGTAAAATTGAATTGTGATAGTTGAATCAATTATGCTCATACTTAAGATTTTGTGTGATTCTTACATACAGTTTGTGTCTTGTTAATTAGGGCCCAACTGATGAAGTGGGTAAAGCCCAAATGAGATTACCATCAAGTCTTTTCACTGTGAGAAAGGGTCCACAAAAACCCACAAACAAAGAAAAGGGAACAAAGCAAAATAAAAGATGTTTTCTCCTTCTTCATCATCAGGTGTACCGTGTACGTGAAGTACCTTATTACTTGCTACTACTAGTATTACTCTGTATAACTCTTATTATCACCCATTCATCCCCAACAGCTGTTATTTAGCATCGCAAGCTACTTTTAGAGACCTCAAGAGAAAGATTCTGATACTATGTTAAGATCGATTAAGTGTTGTAATTGCTTGATCACTGTCATAAATTGGTGTGGTATTGATAACACACGAGTTACATCTCGAATCACAAGGCACAAGGCCTAAATACATCGTCTACCAATTCGTGTTTTTTTTTTTTTCAGATTTCAAAGGATGATGAACTACAATGTACGAAATAATAATGATTAATTCATTATATTTCCATTTTCCACACAAAAAAAAAAAAAAAAAAAAAAACGCAATAGATGATGAACTACACTTTGTTAGGAGAATTCTACCAACAATGTACGAAATAATACAAGTTTAAAATTCAAGGACGATATTAATTTGGCAGTTTTATGATCAGCAGGCTGTTTGCATGTGGGTCATAATTTGACATTGGTTTTGGGCACATTCTTCTGTGAGTTGGCGAGATACGGGATCTCCCTCACTTCATGTTTTCCCATTTGCGTGAAGTATGATCAACTAGTAGATTTTATTTCATTATCAAGCTAATTTATTAACATTTGTTAATTAGATTGTGACAAAAATTGTTCACGGGCCGGAACTGTGTGGGGGTCATTGAAGCAACTAGTTATTTTACTTATTTATACAAATGATGATTCATTTGTTAGACTTTATGTTTGTTATAAACTACTTTTAATCTATAACACGTATGATGAGTAGTAATTAAAACACGGAAACAATAATGCAAACACGACATATTAACCGCATTTAAAGGAGTGTAGGACATGAGACAGAAAAAAATTAGAAGCCATTGTATATCTTTCAAAAAAGGGACGTACATGAGTATCATCAAATGACTTTAAAACCGTACATATAATAGAAGTGTTCGTGCTTTTTAGACTCAACAGTTAATCACAGTGAAGATCGAGAGTCATCGACAGCTACATATATACCGCATCTTTATTCTTTTCTTTAAATTTGCAAATTGGGAGACATAAACACACAACCTTTTGGCGCATATGAGTTTGAACACGCAGTTCGATCATGATCACCTTTAACTTGCCGCCCCAAGTTTCAATTTAATTGGCTGATAATTATGTATGAACACAGAACAAATTACGGAGTAAATGGACTGGCTTGAAACTTGGGGAGTGTTGTTCTTGTTTTAAGGAGAACAACTTGAACAAAAATCCGTCTCTTTTGTTGATTTTAAGTACTCTTGGGCCAAAGATTATTATTATAGTGTTCTGATCCATCTAAAATATCGTTTTAGGAAGAGACTTATACATAACACACCAAAAAAAGTTGTATGTAATGTCAACTATATATGAGATTTTGGTGAATCAGCTACTCCGATCCGTAATTATTTGTAACAAGCTAAGTCTGACTTCTCTTCTAGCCTCATAAAGTAGCCGATCGAGATAACTACTGGCCGTCTATCTCATATAATGTTAGTTTTGTCAAAGGTATAGTGGATATCGAGAGAAGACCAACTTACAATCTCAATAACTAACGTTCATTCTACCATGCATACTCACATACATATAACTTTTCGTACTTGTAGCCGATATATCTGAAGCACCCCTAAATTCCTCTATATGTGTCTTGTTCATAGTTCATATAGCAGCAATTACGCTTTAATTTATTGTAGTCTAGTAAGATTAGAAAATTTAACTGGCTTAAATTTATTTAATTGTGCTTACGAGTGAAGAGTCACGGACTGAAATACTGTGCTATGAACTACTATCTACTGCTAACTTCCATTCTCCTACGCTACTAATGGCCCATGCATCGACGATGGAATTCCTAATTAACGAATTATTAGTGTGCAATAACAACATTAACTTACGCTTTGTTTTGATTAATAAGGACATATATATGGGCTTATTATGCTGGCATGGGGATCTGCCAGACATCTCAACTAATTAAACAGGCTGAAGATTCTAGGAGTACAATTAGTCAATTACACATCTGAAGCTCCATTTTAATTTGTTTTTAGGGATAGATAACATTGCAATTTGCTAATAATAGAATAAGATCCATTAGCCCTATTAGAGTGGATTTGTTGGTATATTTGTGGAACTTACGATGATTCTGTTTTGCTGACGACTCATGCTCAATAATACAGTAATATGTCATATTTTGGACTCGAAATGATACAAAATAACTACATTCACTTGATATATATCATGCTAGAAAACTCGATTAATTATCACAGTGAAAACTCATAAAAACCCCGTTAAATTTTCAAAATTAACAATAAAAAAAATGTTGAGTTGAAAATTCAGTGCAAATTTTGCCTCACTAATTAACTAACTGTATGATGAGACGGCAATCACTAACTTACTATAGGTCTATAGCTCTCATTGCAAGACAATTATGAAAATGCGACCGATATGTGTGCATGTAGCATGTATTTGATTAGTTATGTACTGCTGGTTTTGCATAATTATTGCGTAATGAACATGAAGAAGATTATCACCCTGCTACATTCTAATCGTAAAAACTGGTAATACTTGGCTGAAAATAGAGATCTATCATTTTGCTCAAATATTATTTAATAAAAAGTTTTTAACTTCAGATAAGAAACGAAATTTTTGAAGATTACGTACACTCGGTCTATTAATTATTAGTTAATTGAATTACTAAGATGGCTAGTTCACACTTCAACGTACAGTACAACTAGTCGGTGTATTATATAATATGACCATGCAACCACATTTTTATAATCACACTGATTATCTAAGTATTTGTCTTTTCCTTGAATATAGAACCTATAAAAACCCTTGTTTACTCTACATTTTTCTTCATCACCAACAACACTTCCTCTTATACTCTTATACAGAATTATTTAAGAATATTAATTAGTGTGATCAAACATGGCTTCTTTCACCAAAACCCTAGTTCTCTTTCTTGCCCTAAACCTTTTTGTCTCGCTTATCTCCGCCTGCGGATATAACTGTGGTGGTGGTGGCGGTGGCGGTGGAGGTGGAGGTGGAGGTGGCGGCATTATTCCAGTGCCTCCAGTGCTCAACCCTACACCTTACCTTCCCCCAAGTGGAGGCACCCCTTCCACCGGAGGGAGCTGCCCAAGGGATACCCTTAAATTGGGAGTGTGTGCAAATGCCCTAAACTTGCTCAGGCTTAAGATTGGTAACCCACCAACTGGAAGTGCGTGCTGTGCTCTTCTTCCAGGTGTTCTTGACCTAGAAGCCGCTGTATGCCTTTGCACTAACATTAAGCTCGCCCTTTTGGGTATCAACTTGAACATCCCTGTTGATCTTAGCTTGCTCGCCAACTACTGTGGCTGCCAGCTTCCCCGTGGCTTCCACTGCGCTTAAGCCTAAAAGACAGAAAATGATATTGTGTCACCTGGTGGTGCTTGCGTGAACCATACTTATTCTTAATATATTTTTTTGTTAAAGAAAAATGATTGTTCGTGTGCTATGTTAAGCAATGTGTCATACTTTATAGAGTTTGGCATAGTGGTTAACTTCTCGTTTCCATTCGTTAAAGAATCGTGCCAATAAGAACGTCAAAAATGTTGTATTTTATCATGCATGTATCACGTATGATTTGTGATTGTATTGCGATATCTATAAAGGCTTGAGTGGCTTTGATGCCTTTTCGATCTATCTATAATATATGATTGTATGCAATTGAATCATATTGTTCCGAGTTTTCAGATGCTTATTATGATCATACATCTCATATACAAGTTAACTATATGCAAATGAAAAGGCAAATATTAGTGTAAATTAACATAAACAATTTACATATAATGCCACAGACGCGTTTTATGTTTATTGACACAAAAAGATCGTCTAATCTTATGACTAATAGTAAGAGACAAGCTACTCCGTAAAGCTATAAGAATTATTACGTACGTACCTCTAATGTTTGACAATTTTTATATTCGTACATTGGTAAAACAAAAGAGCAAAATAAAAGAGTGGTAGTGTTGTCTTCGGTCGAATTGTCTTCAAATAATGGAATTATTTAAAGTAATCCCTCCGTTTGCCTATAAAACACGTAGGGATGAAATACATCTTTTAAGAAAAATAGCATAAAGAATGACTTTTAAGTTCCACTTGGTGTAAAGTTACACATAAGGGTATGTTCCACTTGCACTTTTAATAAACAAGTAAGGGTGTTTTGGTCTTTATATGTACAAATAAGGAAGTATTTTAAGTAGATTGTTTAAAGATGAACACCCATTAATAGAAAGTAAGAAGTTTATACGCAAACACAATTGTATAAAGTTTGTGCAACCTGCATTGAGCTAGAAACATAGTGGGAGAAGTTATATAAAGTGTAAGACATGAAAGTTTTATCCCTTTGATGTTGAAAGCTAACGCAAAAACCAATTTCAAATTTCACGGCGTAATGAGATCGAGTTTAAAGAGTTTACGATCATTTTGTTGCAATAATGGCGATGTTGGTGCCAAAAATATATGGGTTGTCTCAACTTTCCCGCCTTCCTCTGTTTTAGATTATTTTTTGGGAGTGTAGTAAAATTGAGTTGTTACTTCCAAGTCAACATTATACACACTACGAGTACGATTTTCAATCGATGAAAATATACTTCAGAATTCTAGATTTGACGACTTCCTAATTTCTCATGTTAAACGGATGGAGATATTGTAACTTACTTTATGGTTAGACTTGTCCCCCTTTGGGTCCGAACTGTTTTTAATTTCAACCACTTCCAAAATCCAAATGGTGTATATGTGTAATATTATTTCTCATGTCCGATGAGAAACTTAATATGAATGAATAATTTCACCAACCCGTTTTAACTTCAAAAGAACAAAATTATTTTTGCTTAATTAAGGTAATTAAGGGAGATTAAATGCAGCAAGATCGAGACCCCTATCTACTCTTCAGGGGTTGATTAAAAAGTCACGAACTAAAATACTGTCCAGGTACTACTGTTCTAGCATCCATCTTTTCACTATTATAATGGCCCATATGCATGTATGCATCACTAATCACTTGTCACCATTGAAAGTAATCACTCTTTTTTTTTTTTTTTGGTGAATACAACTGTGGATAGATATTAGATAAAAGTTTTACAAACCGAGTTTACGCTTATACTTTTTGCTGGCATTGAGTTTTCAAATTTGACTGATCCGGCCTGATGCACAACTTGGTATTTAATTTTGTTTAGTTGGTTTGCATAATATCCTTTATTTGATTTTTTTGTGCACATGCAATTGGTTCATAGTACACCAGTGGAGTAGTTCACTAGTTGGCAAATTTGGCACATTTTGGAGGCTTTTTATCGGCGTAATCAATACGTACGGCAAATTGCCCCTAGTTTTCGAGATCGAAATTAATCAATTATATACTCCGGCTTAAACAGGTGTAATGGATAATCAATGGATCAATAAATAAAAGGGTATGCACTAGACCTGTCAGAACCTGATCCGACCCGGTAATCCGACCCGTATTTGAACCCGATTAGACCCGTTTTTTGACCCGCGACCCGTATATGACCCGAACCCGATCAACCCGAAAATTTGCAGGTCAAAACCAGTCAGGGTCAACCCGGCGGGTCAAAGTTAAAAAAAAAAAAACCTAACCTAACATTTTAGTCTCACGAAGTCACGAGTCACTTCGTGCCTCTTTCTCATTCTCTTTCTCTCTCTCTCTCTCTCTCTCTCTCTCTCCCTCTCTTCCATTGGAGTTCCCAATGAAATCTCAATCACAAATCAGAAAAACAAATCCATCTCTCAATCTTATGTTCCTCACAATCAATTAATCCAACTTAATCT